>JAZBGY010001689.1:0-18143 GCA_037414755.1 Lydus trimaculatus
AATAAAGTATCTAATTCCAAATAAAGTTAAATTATTGTTATCTCTAGGTCTAGCTGATATATTTAATAATTATAGAAGAAAACATTCATATCATGAATTTCCAAAACAATTTATTTTTGTAGATATCAAACCTCCTCTACTGTTAAAAATCATTTTCCTAAAATAGAGTTAAAGGATAATTGATTCGATTTCTTTGAATTTAAACTTTAGACTCATTCCACAGTAAATTTAGAATCGTTGAAGCTACAACACCTGCAAAGCTGTACAAAGCTACCGCTATGGTGTTGCCATCTACCGCTTTCTTAAACCGAATTCTACCGCCATAACAAATTTTCATCTGGCAACACTGACTCTATGATGCGTTCAAATTATTGACCAAGTATTACCAGTTGCTTTTGCGTCCGACAACAGCAAAAAATTAAAAAAACTAAATACCTCAGCCAATTGAGGAATATTATCGCTAGTTCTTTGAACGGATCGGTCCGATTTGGGAGGTTTATGAATCGATTCATTGAATCGATGTAGGGTTCAAAATCGATCTGAAAAATCGATTATATTACTCTAAATAATCGATTTTTCGATTAAGCGATTTCAAATCGACATGCCTACACTGGTCGTCGTTGCAGTCTGCTGTTCGAGGTGTCGTGTCAACATCGGCCAGTCGTTGTGTGCAATTTTATGAATATTTTTTCTTAAATTATTATAAAACTTGTTGTTTCTATTAGTGCTCAATCTGTCACGGTGATATTAAAGTGTTTTTCGTGAGATTATTCTGTGGAAATTGGAGTTTTTCCAGTGTTGATAACCACGTGGTTTTGAGGTTATGTTGGTATATTTTTGTTTCCAGTGGGCGGATTTCAACAAAATTTGGTGAGTATGTTCCAATTGTTATACAATTCATCCGTTGTTAATTTGAATCTTATCGGACCGGTGGTTGTCCGTCGATAAGGGTTGAAACCCTTTTTGGTCGATGAATTACGTAATCTGACTTGAGCTTGGTATCATTGAATAGCCCTAAATTTTTTACACCTGCCTGTGAAATTTCCTGCTTATCGGCTCAGAAACACGGGAGTTATTCAATAATCAACTCTTATCTTTGTTTAGGTTGATAAACCCGTGTTTATATACCGGGTGTTTGTAAAGAAATATATACCGGGTGTTTTCGGAAAATTATCGAATTCTTTAATTTTTTTTTTCCGGAATTTGCATTGGATGTGTTTTTGGTGGTTGCTATAGTGCTGTATTGGCGTTTTTGGTTGCCGTTGGGGTGGTAGCGTTGGACAACTTGGTGATTTGATTCCGGTTGTCTTTTTGATCTTTGTTGGGACATACACAGGTGTATCCCTTGTATGATTTTGCTCTTATAATATTGATCTGGTGATAGCGCTCTGGTTTTTTTCTTGAATTGCCCTCGTTCTTTCCCTTTGTTTAGTTATTTTTCATTGGTTTGGTGGGCTTGATCCGGGCTTTTTTCTGGCTTTTGGGTTGTGATGGCTCCCATCACGGGGGGCCCCGAGTCGTCGGGGTCGACCGGGGGATTGTCTGGTGGTGGTAGTAAGCGGGAGTTGCAGGCTGGATCGGATAGTGAGCTGCAGCGTATGAAGAAGGTGGGCAGTCAGATCAGGGAGTATGTTTTCAGGGAGAGCTCGAAAGTCAGTAAGGTGGCTCCCGAGTTTTTGTTGAATAAGATTGCTCAGTACGAGGAAATCTTGTTAGAGGTGTTATTGAAGAACGATAGGTTGAAGGGACAATTGAATGAAAGGGAGAATTTGGTGCCTTGAGCTGTGAGTGTGGGTGATCGGGATGTGGGTCCTCCAACCAGAATGTCTGTAGGGCGTGTGGAAAGGAGTGAAAGAAAAACGTTTGCCGTTGTGGTAAGGTGTGAGACGGCGGATAAAAATGGCGAGGCGGTTAAGAGAATGGTGTTGGAACGTGTCGCGCCTTCGGTTGGTGGTATACAGGTAAGAGCGAACGTTTGTGTAGTGGGGCCGGTCATGTGTCAAGGGACTGCAGAAATGCTGTCAAATGTGTGAATTGTCACAGAAAGGGTGCGAATAGTCACCATTCTGTGGCTTCCAAGGAGTGTCAGGAGAATGTTAGATATTTGCGGCGAATGAGCTCTGACTGATGGCTTTCAGCCTGTTACAGCTGAATTGTCAGAGGTCGGCGGCTGTCATGAATGAGCTGGGAGTTGTGATGGTTGAGAAAAGCGTGTGTGTGGCTCTAATACAGAAGCCATACACACGTAACGGGAGAGTGGTTGGTGTGCCTGCATGTATGAGGATTGTGGCGTCGCCTGGTTTTGCAAAGGCGGCGGTACTGGTGAATGACTGCGGGATGAATGTGATGGCCCTGGAAGAGTTGTGTAATGAGGTGATGGCTTGTGCATGGGTGGGGGGTTCCTTTGGCGAGGTTATCCTTTGCTCGGTGTACTGCGTCCCTTTTGAGGATGTTGGGATCTGTCTGAATATGATTGACAGAGTGCTGGCGGTCGCTGGAAACAGACCACCGCTGGTCTGTATGGATGCGAATGCCGTCTCGCCTTTGTGGTTTAGCAAAGGGGAGGCAAGCTATCGTCCGAGAGCGTCCCGTGGGATGGAATTGGAAGAGTTCTTCATAGTTAACTCTTTGGAAGTACTTAACGCCCAGTCTAACTATTTCACCTTCAGTGGTCCCATGGGAGAGTGATATAGATGTCAGTGTGGCAAATAATGCATGGATGGAGCATTTTTCTGTTAGGTGGACGGTACAACCGGACTGGAGTGCGAGTGATCTCATTGCTATTAGTTTGGTCGCGTGATCAGTCTGAAAGGGAACGTTTGCATATGGGCGGCAATAGGTGGAGAGATCCGGGTGTGAACTGCTGTATGTATGAATCTCTGCTTTCTGCGAAAGCGGAGGAATGTGTGATAGAAGCGTTTGCTGCGTTATCTGTGGATGATATGATTGCGAAACTGTATGAATGGATTAAGGACGTGAATGATGTGTGCCTGTTAAAGGGTAAGTGCCGAGCTCGTAGCGCTGGGAGAGTCCGTTGGTGGAACGAGGAGCTCTCAGGCTTGACGGCTGCCTATCGGAGGGCTCGGAGAAACCTGCAGCATGGTAGGAGGATTGGTGTGAGTGAAACAATGCTCCAGGAATTAAAAGATGGTTTGTGTGCTACTTCCAGGGAGTACAAAAAAGCAATTAGAAGGCGCACTGGAGTGAATTTGTATCTGGTGCGGGTAGCGGCGACCCCTGGGGCCAGGTCTACAAGATTGCCGTGGCCGGGTGGATCGTTCGATCTCGAGCAGACGGTGTTTTCACCACATCGTGGTTGGAAACGATGCGAGTCATGCTTGAGAGGTTTTTTCTCCAAGTAGTATGAATGTGACTAATGGGGGTAATGATGATTTGCACGTTGATGCCAGTTTGAATGAATTTAGTATGGATGAAATTGAGCGTGCCGTGATGAGGTTACGAATGAAGAAGGCACCGGGTGTGGATGGCCTCACGACGAGTATGATTAAGCATGTGTGGCGGGTCCTGCCAGAGTACGTGGAGTGCATGTATGATGCGTGTCTTTCCAGAGGGCGGTTTCCTACATCGTGGAAGCTTGTCAAACTAGTGGTGTTGTTAAAGTCTCCGTACAAGCCGAGGGATGAAGTGTCGTCCTGCAGGCCGATATGCCTTTTGCCGACCTTTGGGAAGATATTAGAACGTATGATGGTTGATAGGTTGCAGGACCTTGTTGGTGACGGAATGAGTAATAGGCAATATGGGTTCAGGAGCGGAAGGAGAACAGAGGATGCATGGGCTGATTTGATGAATGCAGTGAAAATATGTCCAAGGTGTCTTTGTGGATTTGCGTGGCGCTTTCGACAGTCTAGAATGGATGTGTTATTTGAACGAAAAGAGAGTCGTAGCGACAAGTGTGGGTGAGGAGGAAATTTGGTATGACGTGAGGCGGGGCTGTCCCCAGGGGTCCATATGTGTGCCTTTCATATGGAACCTCATGGTCGACGGCCTCCTGCATGAATTGGAACGCAGTGGTGTCCCTATAGTTGCGTATGCGGACGATCTTGTAGTGATGATTGAGGGTGGTAGTAGAGATGAGATTGAGAGGGCCGCTGGGAATGCATTGATGTTAGTAAAGGAGTCAGCTAGTGGGTGTAGAGTTGAATGCCAAGAAAACCGTGACGATGTTGTAGAAAGGATGTTTGCCCCTGAGTCGACCCCCGGCTCTCGTTGGTGAAAGGCTGAATGTGAGGCTTCACCTCGAAGCGATGAGAGGAAAAATGGTGATGATTGTTGCAAAACTTAAACGAGTTTTACTGCACGAATGGGGTGTGAAAGGGAGAACGGCGCGGATCTGGTTTCGGGAGCTGCTTTCTGCATGTGCGATGTATGGTGCGAGTGTGTTGGAATGGAAGCTGAATGTGCAGGTGTATAGGGACCTTCTTTCTCGTTGCGAGAGAGTGGCTCTGTATTCCTGCTTGCGTATGTGTAGGACAGTGGCAACGAGTGCGTTGAGAGTCCTCATGGGGTGCCTTCCATGGCACCTAGAGGCTCATAGGCGAATGAAGAGTTATGAGATCGACAGAGGTGATGTGTGTGACTTAGCATGTGTGAAAGAGACGTATTGGAATGAATGTGTGAATAACTGTGAATGCTACGTGCAGGGACTGAGCTCATCTCAGTTTGGGGATAACTTGACGACCCTACACTCCCCAGTCAAGGGTCTACCAGTGCCGAGTGTTGCAGGATTCAACTGGGAGGAGGATTGCTTCCGAACATTCCACAGGGTTACCCCTGCCTGGCCAATTGCGGTTGGACTCGTGGTGGCAGTGGTTGAGACTCCGTGCGGAGTAGAGGGCGTCGGCTGGCGCGCCTCGACGGGTGAGCTACGTTTAGCTCGGGTACTAGCCTGCATAGCTAGGAGAGATTTAGATAGGCCTCCGCTCTACAAAAGTGCCTGATGGGCCTGCAACCTTGAGGGAAATCGGTAGCTAGGCTATGCCTAGCGACGCTGATCGGGCGTTCCCGATCCCACGCCAATGGGGGCCGTGTTAGTTGGGCCAGGCTTGGCGGGTATCGCACGTAAAATCTGTCTCCTTGTTGTTGCCGTCGGTAGGGGGCGTCCTTATTCAATTGCCATTACAGTGACTTTATAGAAACAGTGTGGACAATGACTAAAAGGTCGCCATGTTGTTGCCAATTTTAAATGAGAATATAATATTATTAAGTTCTTTTTGTTGGAAATTTTAAAATTTACCGACACTACTGAACACATGATACACATAAATTATGGATGATGTCATTAAAAAAATAGATAAAAACATTATTCATTATAATAAATATAATCAGCATAGAACATAACAATATTAATTTATGAATGACGAAAAGTTGATTTGCTTGCATACGTATTAATGGAATTTTTTATTTTTTTGCAATATTACATTTTCTCAATTAAATCTGATTGCTATTTTTCGTTGAATATTCTAAAGAACCACATAAACACTTATAGTCGATGTTTTAATTTTTCGTAATTTATTGCATTTTGAAAACAAAATGGTACAGTTTGATGTATTATGTGCGGTATTAATAGAAAAATAAAAAAAGAGGGTTTTGAACGAAAAACAAGATCAGGAGAAATAAGCAAGAACAAAGGAACCAAAGAAAAAGACTTAGCGAAAGTAAAAATTATGTAGTAGTTATGAAAATGCGCTGAAGAATCTGCTGAAAATTTTATTTGTGATTTTTGCTAATGCAGTATAATCATTTTTTTACATTTTATTTGAAGACATTAGTTTTGCTTCATAGTTGATTAATATATAGTTACTTTTCTTGCAAATTTCATTTTATTACGTTTGTCTGTATGTATACAGCATTATCGAACTAGGCACGGTGTTATCCAATCCAATCCAAACCAGGTTGACTATATCGCGTTTTCGCATGTTCCGGATTTTGGCTTTAATTTTTATTGAACTATGTTTCTCCTCATTTTGCCAAACACTATGGGTTACCCAATAAATTTGCTAGTTAACAACATTGACTTTATTATGTTGAATTGAATATATAATAAATTATTTTTTTCTTAAGGGCGCGCAATTCTCTGTACCGATTATAGCGAAATTGGCAACATCATGGCGGAAATGTACCACGTGACGCTTTGACCAGTAGCTACGAAGACATCGTATGGCCACACTGTTTTTCTATAAAGTCACTGTAATTGCCATGTATCTGGCGACAAATTGTTCATTTATAAATTGCTCAATTGCGTGCGTCTGCTATTACTAGACCGGCATTGGTGAAGTCTGACGTTGCATTTTCAATGGGAAACGCAACATACGTTATAATATGAAACACATACAGTGTAGCAGTTGCTCGTAACATTGTTTGGTCAGATTAATATTTTCAAATTTCATCACATTATAAATACTTTGAATATGTAACGTCAAAATCAATTGGACCTTCTTGAATAGATCGTTGGAATTGATGTTATTCATTTTCGAAGTAATATCCTGCGAAATTGCATTGATGCATAAAACCGATCATATGATCTTTAGTGAATGTATTCGAGCTCGGGTATAATTGAATAAGTTATTTATAGACATATATAATCCGTCACATATATTGCTGTCTCGCATAATTAATATGCTTCTATCAAACATTTTCAATATGTCTGATCGCCCGACTAACTGATTTAAGTCTTGGGCGTCAGTAGTTTGTAATTGTTTACCGCTTGTAGTTACATAACGATTTTGTAAAATCAAATAAACCCATTCCAATTGCTTGTAAATCTCTTTGATTGTAAATGGCAATGCACAATGATCGCAATAATAATTGATTGTTCTCGCGATTGATTTCCTCGTTGCAATTGTACAAATCTTGAGTTAACATTTGCCAGTACAAGTAAATAACCAATTCAAGATTTCCATAGTTCAATAAACATAAATCTGTATATTTTGATGACGATTTAATCGAGGACTTGGAATTTTCCACAGTAAATTCCAAGTCCGTTTTGAAAGTATCATATAGAAATTCCACACCATTTGAATATTCTATTGACATCGCTCCATCTATTATCCAATAGTCTTTCAAATTTATATTGCAATTTGTTTTTGTATTCGAGAAATCTCTATTGTTGTCGTAAAAATATATAATTGGAGAGGTTTATAGCAAATTGTACGGATATTGAAGTCGATTTGTCGGATGAATTTTTCCACTACAAATAGACCAAATTTATCTCCTATACATATACTAAAGCATTTTGAATGTTATCAGTGTGTGTAAAATCTTCCTCTTTTTCAACTAAAATTATGAATTCTCGAAAATCACATAGTAAAAATACAGTTCACGTATTTTGTCGATTACCTGCATTAAAAAATGATAAAAAAGGTTCAACAATTATTAAATTGATGAAAGAAAGAAAGAAAGAAAGAAAGAAATGAGATGATCCCCCATTGCAGTTCGAAAAATGTCACCCTCAGCCGGGATTCGACCCAGGGTCTCCCTTTGCTTATCGGGTGAATCTAATACGCGACCCCACTCCACAACCAGTCATGTCGAAATTTGTATTTTTGGGAAATATACCTGTCTAGGCAAATGATTTTGAAATTGAAATTTGAAACTTTCTTCCCATGTAGGTAAATTGATGAGGAAAGAAAGAAATGAGACGATGCTCCATTGCAGTTCGAAAAATGTCACCCTCAGCTGGGATTCGAACCCGGGTCTCCCTTTGCTCTCGCGGCGTGTGGGTATGCTGACCAAATTCTTTCAAATTTCAAATTCAAAATTATTAAATTGGGATCACTAACAACATTATTACGTTCACCACCCAAATTACAAGGTAAATTTACATCAAAATCAAAATCTTCCACAAAAGAATTACAATATAAATTTAGTTATATATTTACATCAATTTCTGATCAAAATGAAATCTTCCAACAAATTGCATATCCATTATTAGCAGATTTAATTAGTGGTAAAAATGCGTTTTAATTCACGTATGGTATAACTGGTTCTGGTAAAACATATACAATGTAGCTATCCTTGTTTACTCTCTTTATGGCACGCATGGAGCGTTTCCCATAAGACGGTTTGGTTTTTCGTGAATTTCGGTCCCCAAGACCTGCCAGCTTTTAGGGACTTCTCTCATGTAGTCGTCGCTCTCTGTACAGCATCAATTGACCGAGGCCGCACGCAAATAACGAGCGCCGCATGCTAATGCACCCACGTGTCTCGCTGTTGCTAGGCGGCTGAATGTCACGGACCCCTGAGGGGTAAATGAAATACTGTCTGTCTGTGCGATTCAAGTATGCTGTTGCATTTCAACTGGCCTCCGGATTCGCATAGGTGCTGGTTTTGGCATTTCAATCTTGTATGTTGATGTTGCTGCTTTTATCTCCAACAGCGGTGATATTACACATAATATGATCGATTAAACCTATTTGCTGTATATTCTGCACAATTGATACTTAGTCTAATTTGATCGTGTATACTTCGTCAAATTGCGACTTTAATTCGGATAGACTTTTGATTTTTGTTGTATTTCTGTCGTTCAAATTGCGTTTAACAATTTCAAATAGTGTGCTTGTATGCATGAAGAAACCGTCACTTTCAACAATACCATATTTGGACAAAAAAGCGTGCAATGGATTGTTTTTATAATACACCCGGTTGCAGTAGTCTTTGCTTTTCGAGTTTTCTGGGTCAATATTAGGGCACTTATTGGCATCCCGATATAGCATGTAAGCAGCGAAACTGATCCAACTGATGGAATTGGCCAAACGTTCCGTTTCCGAGGAATCCAGCAAACAGCCGATAAGCAACGTTGAGTCAGTCAACATAGTAAACAAATTAGTGGCTGCATAATTGGCAGATTTGTGGACGCCAGTCAAATAAATAGCATGAAAACGCCATGTTTATAGTTGAATGTCACAATATTATTTGTAGCGCCAAACATCAACGATTGGCATTTTAGCATTTCGTATTCTTGACAATAAAATTGTTTCGCTGATTCTGATGGTTTTTATATCTCCAGCATAAGCGGACGTGGGTTCATTTAATATGGTCATATTGGCGCGATCCGCGTTCAATTGCATTGGATAAATTTCGACTACGGTACACGCAGGGGCTGCATATTGCTTGTACAATGTTGCACATTTGTGATTTGCCGAAATTACCAGGACCATAAAACACAAAATACGCGGATTTGCATTCGCCACCGGCCGCCGCCGTTAAATGGGCATCAGGTAAATTCAACAATTTGGAAAGACGAAGCTCCTCAAATTCCGGCTCATATTGCAACTGTATGATTGCTGGTGCGAAAACAAAATGCAAAAACATCTCTGATGTGTTCTCGATGAAAAACCTGGTGTAGTTTATGGCAACTTAAGTCAAACGTACAATATCATATATTTGTTGCTCATACATACCCAGACTGCGTTCTAAATTCCAGATGGAGCGGTTGCGGTATTTTTGGAATAGCAGAAATAGTGTTTGCGCCGTATACAGGCCGGTTATACTATTGAAAACGCCCACAAATGTATTAAACATGAACCGGCAATTTGAATTGGAGAATAATTCATCGGGAAAGTTGGCGAAAATGATTCGGTTTTGTTGCATGCAATTCAGAAATGTATCTCGTGATAATTTCGTATCTCCAATTCATTTTACAACGCAAAAAATATACCAGTTATTGCTTTGCGGTTCATATAGAATGTGTCGCAAATTTACAAACACCTTCACCAATTGCTGGATGATTTTGATCATTGCGCTACGTTCGCCATTTTTGTTGGTCATCGACTGAAGCTGGCTGGTGGCTATAGAATTATCGCATTCGCCCATACTGTTGCACATTATTTGGTAAATTTAATCTTCAATGGTTATTGTGGCAGTTATGTTGTTCACGTGCAAATAATGTAGATGATTCATCATGTCTTCAGAATTTTCGGTGTAAGCGCGCAATGTATGCACGTTATAATAATTGATATTGTTTGATGGGCGGATGTGAGTCCAAAATGCTGGCATATATAATTGTCAGCACATCCACAATGTCGGTGTTACCTAAAACAGGCAATATATGCTTATGTAAAGCCACAACGTAAGGCTGCAGATATAATCCACCATTTTGTACGGCATAAATGCGTACACAATACGTCGAATTATGTTGCGGCGATAATACATTGTCCGTAAACAATTCGTTGAAGTCTTTTAGAATGTGTTTAATTTTCTCTTTCAAATCGGCATTTTGCTGCAGAAACAATAATGCTATTGTCATTACTGTTATCGTTGATGGTATCAGCAGCAGTAATGGCAGTAACAGCGACAGTCACAGTAGCTGTAGCTAAAATTTCTTTATAAATTCCGTCGACGGAAAACTTCGACCGAACAAATATTACGGATGACCGGTAATTTATGCAACTTTTTAAATTTATCAGTCACATTCAAATAGACATCTCCAATTGTGTGGCCGATTTTCACGAAACTGCGACCCATAATATCTAATTCCGACATGGAAAGTCGAACTTTACGTCAACTTTTGACGTTATGAAAAGTCCCTTTTTTCACCACGGTTACGAAAAACAGTTATGAAAAGAGAGATATTACATAACTAGTTATGTAATGTAGTACTTTTCATAACTGTTTTTTTGAAAATCTCTATAGTAACGATGTCTAGAAGCCCATCTGATTTTTTGACATTTATTTATTTTCAAAAGTGTCAGGGGATTTGTCAGGGAATTTCTCATTCAAAAAGAATGGACAGAAGACTCTTCTGACGGAATTAGATAAAATTTTGTACCTAACTCGTTATGAAAACTCGATATTGTTTGACGAGCACAATATCGAACTTTTCATAACTCGTTAGGTAAGTAGCTATTGATTGATAATCGAACATTTCAAAAATGGGCCATCGTCTATTGTCAACTCCAGCGACATATCTTGATTTGGTAAAAGTAGCTGCTAGGGCTCATATTATGTCCGTTTAGTTGAATACGGCAATAGCACAAAAGCCGGCACTTCAGTGATTACTCTAGCATCGTTGCAAAACAGCAATTTCAATTAGTACGCTATATACAGATGAGTAGGCAGTGAGACTTTCAAATTGGTGTATATGTTATGGACCAAGTGATTAACAGGTCCTTATGCACAATGCCCAGGCATTATGAACAATGACTGAAGCAGACGCGCAGCTTAATAAATATTGCTAATTTTTTTTAATTGACCGGGCATTATGGATAATGCTACATTATAATCCAATATTCAATATAAACAAAAAGTACCAATAAAAGTAACAAAATTCAATTTTTTAACAGCAAAAACGCAAAAATCAATTTAAAGAAGTATTATAATATTTTTGATATGGCATACTAAAATTAAAGATTTTTGTGGTAAAAAATGCAACAAAAACGATAGCTGATTGGTTACTATCTATTGAATGATATTTTCACACTTCTGCAGGTTCTAATTATTACTTTGCCCTGCTAAATAGCGGCAGTAAACCTTCGAAAAATCGTGGTATTGATAAAGCCTTGAAATTAAAATGCGGCGCACACGGATTCCCATGTCTGCATAATCTGTGCGAGAACTTGGGTCCGTTAATCCTAGGTTCGAATTACCGTCAAGGTAAAAATTGCCACCGTTAGCGTAATCTTGTTTACCTACACACAAACTCCCGTCAAGATTAAAAATACATGACTTGAAATAGATCTTATTTAAATTTGTAAGTTAAGTTTAAATGACATACATTTTATAAACTCGTAGCGACTTATTTCATTACAATTATACTGTGCAATTTTAGCATTAATAAAGCTCGCACGCACTATCTAAAACTTTTCTTCTAATGGCTCGTCGGGACATCACACAAATCCAAATGCAATTTTTCATTTGTAATTTGGAACAACTTTGTATAAGTCAACTTATGTTGCTTTTGCAAGAAAAAACAAATTTAGGCATTCTTATTTTCATGAACATCCATTTTTATTAACCGACATTAATGGTGCATGGTATAGTTTCTTCAGAGAAATTTGGCTTGCCACGGGCGAGTAATTACTACCGATGTCCGTAAAGGGATAGATATTGAGATTTATGATAGGCAGGTAGAAGCAAGTAGAATTAGAGACCGTACTGGCATATTTGAGGCCCTTTATTAAAATTAATGATATCTGCCAGTTCAATGAATTCATTTTTGTCATCTAATTCGAGCTGTAAGTTTTTTGCAATGCCTTTCAATTCAAAAATTTCACGGTCTTGTTCTAATCATATCTGCCATTTCAATACATTGCTGTTCAAATTTCTTTATGTTTCTCTAATAAATTCCATTCATCAATATCTGCTGAACATGCACGTGGTAATTCTATATTGGCAAATACTGATGAAATACTCACGATTAAATCATCATCAATATTTGTTGTTGCTGCGACTGTTAAATTTTCAATTGATTGATGGTTAGTTGTACCTTCTTGTAATAATTCATTCAAATTAATAATTTGATGGTTTGAAATTTCATTTTCCTTCTCTAAGTCCGAATTCTAAAATAATTAAATAAAAACACAATAAACAATATGTATATTATTATTATTATACCTCATTCTTTAATGTTTGAATTTCGTCAACGTATTGACTCTGTTTTTTTTTTGCTTTCGGCTACTTGTTTTTCTAAAGTTCTTATTTTATGTTGTAATGAGTCAATCTCGTCAACTAATTCATCATATTCAATTTTTCTATTATCTATTTTATTATTCAATTGTTTAGTCAATTGTGTGGATCTGTGTAAATTATCATATGAGTAATTTAAAAAAAAAAAAAATGACAAAAACTTGTGATTATTACTCTTGAAATTGTTGTGATATCCTATTTAGTTCTACTAAAATGATTCATTTTCTTCTTCAGCAGCAATTTTCATTCTTTGATAAATTCTGTTGCTTTTCTATGTCCGAATTCTAAAATAATTAAATAAATTAATAATAAAACAGAATAAACAATAAAGGTCTCATCTGTTTCCGGTATTGATTGACATCCCAGAAAATGCGTTCGGAGCAATAACTCCAGGGTGCTTGCTTCATCAGTTGTATATTGCCCCGATGAAGCTCTGAGGGCGCCGATCTTCCCTCGGTCGTCCCTTTGAAGGGCTTTTTGGAGTCTGGCCCAGGGAGTTGTTTCCTCAATCCTCTCACAGTAGCTCCTTCAACTGCTTTGTTGTATGTAGTGAGGCTGTTTATATAGTTTCCCCACTCTACGCTTTTTTTTCGCGCGGTTAAACTCTTTCCTTGTCTCCGCTCTGAGAGATGACAGTTCTTCGGTCCACCAGGGTACCCGTCAATCCTGCTTTCTCTCTTCCAGTGGGCAACTGTTTTCATAAGCAGTTGTTATTGCTGAATATACTTGATCAGTCATCAGCTCCACTTCTACCGATGTTCTCGGCTTATCTGGACATTCCTTAAGTTCCTCCGCTAGTATCACCTTGTAATGATCCCAGTCGCAGGATATTGGATCTCTATACATCTGGATTTGATTTTCCAGAGACTATATCGAATCGAATGTATCTATGATCCGATAAAGACGGCTCATTAGACACGTGCCAGTTTTTTACACTTGCACACACTATCGGAGTACCGAAAGTTATATCAATAACTTCTTTCCTCGTCGCGGTTACGAACGTAGGTTCATTGCCGCCGTTTTCTACCTCTAATCTATTAGCGACAATGAATTCTAGAAGTGACTCACCTCGTTTATTGATGTCGTTGCTCCCCTACGCAATGTGGTGTGCGTTGGCATCGCAGCCGATGATGAATTGTCTCTTTCCGGCATATTGTGTTACCAGCTCTCTTAAAGCAGGTGCGGGGTGCGGGGGGTTGCTTCCCTCATCGTATGGCAGGTACGCAGATCCGAAAACCAAGTCTCTCATGCCCCTTCCATATTTTGTACTAATCTTCACTACCATTAGGTCCCTAGAACATAGCTCCCATAACGGTAGTGAGTTTAGATTTTTCTTTGCTATTATGCAAGCTCGTGGCTGTTCCTGAATTGGTCGTAGAATTTCCCACCTCTGGCCTAGTCGGGGCCCTCCGATTCTTTCCTTGTATAACCAAGGTTATTGAATCAGAACAACATCTATGTTGTTAGTTAATACATACCTTTGTAGGGGCGCTGATGCAGCCCTGCAGTGGTGCAGGTTAATCTGGAGGACCTTGAAGGTTCCTTTCAGATTAATCCTTAGAGATTCCAGCTGTTACCGAGGGATCTGAGGATTTCTCCTCCCTCCTCAGTCACGTCCATCTCCTCTATCTTGTCCTTGTCTTTCTTTCCCAGTCCCCTAAATCTAGTCCTGGTGAAGTTCAGCCAAGGACGGCTGTCGAGTTCTTGGATCTTACTCCAGGAGCCCTCATCCATCAGGAGCACCAGCTGCCATCCATTTGGATGTTGCTTCCGGTCTCCTATTTTCCAGGTCTTTGTTTTCAGACCCCGGTTTTGCACGGTGATCCTTCTCAGTGCGTGCTCCGGGCCCATATTTGTTCGCGATAGCCACACTCTCACAGGTTTTTGGAGTTGCACTACATCCACCGTTTGCAGGGTTTCTCCTTCGATGGGTGTGCATTTGATCAACACCCCCTCCAACCAGGACCTGGTCTCCTGGTCGGAGCAGTAAACAACCACTGCTCCCCCTCGAAACCTGATAGAGGAGAACCTCGGTTGGGGTCCTTCTTCTCCTCGATGAGCTTTTCTGGATATCTCTGTAGTACAATGTAATTAATCACTTAAAATACATAAGCACATACTTTATTACAAATGGAAAAAAAATTATTTAGCTTTGATTCTCATTGAGGCACTTGACGCACTTTTCACACATGGAAATGCAATGTTCTTAACAAAAATGCCTATGACAACGTTTTCGTTTTTGAGGATTTACATTTTCCTGGGATTCAGGTATCAAAGGATGATGCAGTTTTTGCAGTCTAACCTGTAAGTCCTTCGGGATCCCCAGCTGGTTTGCACTTCTCCGTTGTAAGTGGTCATATGTTAATTCATCGGCGAACTTTCTCAAAAATGTTCTTCCACCGCGAATTTTATTACCATTACTGATAAATAAAACTGGGGCATTTCTACCGGCTACATTCAGCAAATTATAAAAAATTGCCATGGGCCATCTTCTTGTATTTCTAGAGACATCATAGCTGGCTGACATTTGATCAACAACGTCGACACCACATTTAGTTTTATTGTAAAAAGTGATTATTTCTGGCTTACGCTTTTCACCAGTCTCTACATCAATATTATCGTCAAAATGTAAGCTCTAAAGTAAAAGCACGTTTTTATTCTTTTTTGACGTGTAAGACACCAGTGTGAATTCATCACGAAATCCAAATAAACTTGAATATACTGGCTTATTCTTTGTCTGAACGAATTCTGGAGGAATATGTACTTTATTGTTTTTTAGTGTCCCTACAAAAGATAAGTTTTCTGTTACTAGAAAATTTACCAGGTCGTAACTGGTGAACCAATTATCTGCGGTTATCTTGCGCCCAGTCTTGAAAATAGGAAAAGCAAGGCGTTTTACAACTTCGGTAGGATTATTGCTAACACAAAATTTACCGTTTGGCTGCTTTCCAGCATAAATTTCTAAATTGTAAATGTAATAAATGCTGGCATCTACAAGTGCAAATATTTTGAGACCGTATTTTGCTGGTTTTGACAGTATGTATTGCCAGAATCTACAACGACCCCGAGAGGTTTGAAGAATTTCGTCAATTGTGGTATTTGCCCCTAAACTGTAACATTGTTTACAATTGTCTACAAACTTTTCAAATAACTTCCGTATGGGAGCTAAATTGTCATGTTTTTGTCGATCACTTCTTGTGTTAATATCATCGAAGCCTACAACTCTTATCAAAAATCTAAATCTACGTAAGCTCATAGTCAATCTGAATTTTTCAATGCCAGTCGAACTATCCCAGAATTCTTCTAAATTTAAACGATTACTTTTGTAAACTCTAACGAGATATAAAAGTCCAATGAACGCCTTTAATTCTACTTTGTCTCTCATTTGTGCATCTTTCTCTTGAAAAATTTGATTGTATATTTCCTATATTTTGATTACAGTGTTCCACGATCATATCTAATATTACTTCATCAAAAAGACAGTTCCATGTGTTGAAAATTCCAGTTACACCTTTTGCTGGTCCTTTGATTCCTGTTAAGTGGCGTAATCTATTTTGCTTTGCTTTTTTTCTTGTTTGAACGCGTCTTTTTCTCCAATATGTCTTTTTATCCTTTCCCATAGAAAAGTTCTCTTCGTTATCGCTAGAAGAAGCTTCTTGCTCTGTATCGGAATCACATCGTTCTTCTAATACATCTTCTTCATCAATATCCGACTCCCCAAAACTTTCACTGGCTTCATCCGATTCGATCAAAATTCTCCGCATTTCTTCAACATTTTCATTATCGAAATCACATCGTTCTTCTAATACATCTTCTTCATCAATATCCGACTCCCCAAAACTTTCACTGGCTTCTTCATCCGATTCGATCAAAATTTTCCGCATTTCTCCAAATTTTCATTATCGAAATCATTAACTCGACCAGCCATCGTATACTGTAGAGGAAAACAATGAAGAAGATAAGAAGATTTCGTTTTTAGTCGCAATGTATCTTGAAGATAATTTTGCTCATCATAGTCATAAAAAATGTTAAACATGAAAATTTTCTCTTTTTCTAAATGATAGTGCGAGTGTCAATAACTTGACAATAATGAAGTAAAAAAAAAAAGGAAATTGTCACACTTACCTCTTTGGTCGCAAATATCTCTCAGATACCAATGGCCCAAAAACCAATTAATATAAACCCACCAAGTGCTTTACTCACACTAAAATGTTTCTTTACTTCGAACAAAGAAATAGCCAACTGCCTGTCCCCACCACTTCATTAATGGAGATGAGGTTGGGACTAATATGTCGCATATATCTATTAGATATGTTGCGACTAACGAAGGGTTAAAAATAAGATTGAGTTTCACCTTTGTAATAGTTTAAAAAATGCTGCCAACCTTTGTTACCATAATAAACGCATTCTTTGTTTCTCTCTTTAGTAACATCGTTGCCAGCCAAAATATATAAAAACATCGGAGTGCAATCGAATGTATACAAATAGCCCGTTAAATCAGTAGTGCACTTTGATTTCTCTCTAATTCTCATTTCTTTGTTCGAATGACCCTTCTGTATAGGATTAATATTCTCTGGTAGTGTAGTGAAAGAATATAATACTGCACTTATAAACGACGAAACGAAAATTGTTGGATTCTCGGCTGAGGCATATTTTTTTAAAATTTTCATCATTTAATCAATCCACTATGATTATTCAGACTTAACATTAACAGGTATCGCAAATTGTAGTTGATTCAAAACAATGAATCCAAATAATGCATGGATCTATTTATTAGGAATATGAACATGCTGTATGATAAGAGAAATAATTGTCACAAGTGTAACTATTTTAGTACTCCCTTCTTTTTGGTGAATTTCTTGCGTTTGTCTCTCTTTGTTATCCCCCTGTTTACCATAAATGTAAGATACAAGAAATTTCTTTAATGAGGTAGACAAAAGACAAGTTGCATGGTGGGACAAATGGAATCCCACCATACTTTCATCATTTACTAACAAATTTAAACTTTAATTTTTATTATAAAGCTCTTCACTTGTTTATATAGAACTAGCTATTGCAATATTTCAAAGTGGTACTAAAAATGACCCACCATGCATTACGGTGCATCAAAAAGAGTTAAAGGTTTTCATCATTAGTTTTTTGTTTATAATTGTTCAATTATTATAAGTCAGACGTATGGTTACCGAGTTAGAGTAAAAAACCTGAATCAACCCTTATTCTCAAGATAGCGGATTTTGCACTTCACCTTCGATCCCGAAAACTCAGTTTTATACTCACTATTGACCCATCTACACAACAGAAAAAAATTGCTGCCTACCGAAAATACGCGGTTAAATGCTGTATTTACTAAACTATAACCGAAATAGACTGTTTAAATTAAAATTGAAGTTTTTTTTTTACGCTGACACTGATTTATAAATCTTGAAAAATGAAGTTTTAGTCCAGTAAATACAACATTCAACCGTGCATTTTGGGTAGGCAGCAATTTTTTTTTACAGTTG
>JAZBGY010001690.1:0-18140 GCA_037414755.1 Lydus trimaculatus
TTTGACGATATTTTGAGCGGAGAGCAAGAAAAAAAAAATATCGAGGTTTTTTGGCACACCCTAATATATATAGATAAATACATAGTATACCAGCAAATTTACATATTTATTATTGCAATTATAATTTGGTTGTATTTTTGATGCATCAGATTAATTGTCTACCCCTATCAGCCAGTCTAGTGTTAACGAGATCTGATTACGGAAACTACCCTTATTTCAAATTGTATACCATAGATCAATAAAAACTGACCTCTTTTGGGGGGTGATTAATTTTGTTAATGTTTCATATGAAAAACGGTTCCAGAGTAATTTTCAGGAATGATAAAGAAATTTAGAAATTCGTTTTTAAAGATGGTCATCTTAAGTGACATAAAATCAATAGTGATGGTTATTTTTAACGTAAACTTCAATAGAATATTATCGTAGGTTAGGTACGGCTCTAAGGTGATTTTCGAATAAATTGAATACATTAAAAATAATGCTTTGGGACGTAATGTTCACACACAATGCTTCTCTCTATACGTATATATGTGAATTTCTGACAATCTCTATCCAATTTTCTCTATCTTTGTCTTTCTACCATTATGGATTCTAAATTGCCAACTATCTAAGATAATAGAAGTGAAATTTGCCTTGAAACTACCACTTTTTGATTAACTTAATGCGAAACGACAACTATTTCCTCTATGAGGAAGTCTAACAACCGATAATAGTAGAGTTGTTCCGATTCTAATCAAGGTCTTTATACCAAAATTTACCACGTGTTAAAAATATTCAACAAATAAAATACAGTACGATACGATTATTGATGATGAATTATTCAATTTTTATGTAGAAAAACAAAAACAATATTACGTGATAGTGTAAATAGAAGATATAGACGAGAACGTCACCGAAACTCACCAACGGTCAAGGTAGATGTTTACGTTGATTTGCTCGGTTTTTCGCAAAAAAAGCTACAATAATAAAGTAATTAAATTTATTTTGTTTCGAATTTGTTTGATCATCGGATTTTTCAGTTAATTTTTACTCTTCTAAGAAATCGTTACCGTTTAATTTTGTTTTGTGTATTTTCTAACGTCGTATTTGTTGTACTTTGACCAGTGCTAATTTTATTTTAATATCGGCCAAGTTGTAGAGAAAATAATTTGCCAAGAGGTTTACACACACAATTCACTGTTGATACACGTGCGGTTAAAGACTACTCAAACATCAATACAGACGATTTTTTTTATATAGATCCAATGGAGTTTGCTTGATGCCAAATACCAAAAATAATTGTGTAAATGGATGTGCATATTTTACAACAGACTTTATAGATCTGCTATCAAATAAAAAAAAACAACAACAATATTGTTAATAATGTTTGAATATGATGATTTATTTACATACGGATGTAACAATAAAAAAATATAATGTAGATAAATCTGGAAAAATTATTGCTATTTCCGTACATGATAAATATTTGAATAATACTTTGCGGGAGGAAATCCTCATATATACCATCATGTGACTCTATTTTCTTTATGTAAATACAGTAGTAGTCTGATAATAATAAAAATTTTAGAATGTCTGTACTAATTCACGAATTAACTTGTGCTAATTGTCACGTAGATCGAAATTATAAAATTGTAGACGTGCGATTTTGACCGATTTTAGCACATATATGACCAAAATTATACTAAATATAGAAATGACAAAACTATTTGAATTTCATATTAATTTAAACAAAAATGAATATACATAACTATGAATAATGAAAATTTGAATAATTTCGTTATCAAAACTATAACAGTTTTCAGTGTGTTACGGTTCTATAATCTGACTACATTGACTTGGCTTATTAATTATTAATCAACGTTGGAATTATATGTTGAATATTGCATGCAAAAACGTTTGTGTCGATCACCGAGACTCGAACCCGCAACTTCTACTTGCCGGCCGAACATGTTTCCAATTACACAACGCGCGAGTCTACTTATTTCCAGACTGAATCGGTAGAACTATCCACAGACAATTTACGGTTTGCACAGTAACGACCGGATAAAATTAGAGTTTGAAAAATGACTATTACGTCATCTTTTAAACGTTCAGTAGATTATTGGACGATTAAACTGCTCTAGACCAGAATGAGGACTGATTTCATGCAATAATGAAAAATATCTCTGTGTGTGGGCTTTTTCTCTCGGATGCACCGATTAAATCCATATATGAGTATCAGAGATGTATTTTTTGATCATACAATCTATTGAAGTATCAAAAATCTTGAGAATACTTGCCAAGACTTGTAAGGTTTCATGTCTCATATTTCCTGCAGGATATAAAACATGCAGCCAGGGGCGTCGAAAGACATCGTGAGACCCAGAAGAAACATTTTTATATTATACAAAAGTATTTTTCTAGCAAAATTACAAATTATGGGAGGATGATTTCACCCCAGTCGACAACCCTGCATGTAGCCACCGTTATTTATTTTTAGATGAAAATTCAATACAGGGATGATGCTGTTTGTAGTTAATAAACTTAAAACTAAGCACTCTTTCGTAGAATTTCAATTTCACAAATACTGTAATGATGTATGTATATTCTTGTAAATAATAAAATAAATCAAACGTGCTCACCTGAGGAGATTTTATTTTGCAAATAAAGAACCGGTTTCGGTTTATGTAGTTAGTTGTGAACGTTATAAAGATCTAAAAATGCAACTTCTCAATTTACCTATCACTTGACCACAATTATTTGTTTAAGAACTGTCTAACGTCTAAAATGTACAACTGAAGAAGAATCAATTTTGGGGTTATTTGTCTACAATTTCTCTGGTACTTTCTAAATGTTTTAATCCATTACTAACGACTTTTTAATAGTTTTTATAAAATAAAAACAAAAATTGAAAATAACTTATACAATGATTTGTTCAAGGAAGCTAAAGCTCATTATAAAGATAAAAGCTATAAACTTTAACTGAAAAGTAAACTATTTTGTAAAATAATAATTACTCAGCTTAAAAGCAAGTCTCAAGATTATTAGCACAACTTTTAAATAGAATAATAGAAACACATTAAGATCAGTTGAAATTTTTTGATTTATATGACTGTTAGACGACAACAAACTTGCTAAATATAGAATTGAGACAACTATCTGTTTTGTTTGTTAATCACAACTAAGGGATAATATTTGCGGAAGATACAGGATGTCGCACGTAAATCCCTTATTTATGTATTAAACTGGAATTTAATTTTAACAATTTGTTTAAATAATATGTCTGCACAAAAGAGCCCCTGTAGCTCTATTACAAATTAGAGAATTTGTAAGATCAGTTGAAACTTGTAGAATAGTAAAAAAAACATCATTAATATGGAAGACTTTTGGAAATAACACTTGAGATGGCAACAGTTCAGCACCAATCCAATAAATATAATCAAAACATCAAGAATTATAAGTTTTTTACAATTATTCGCCATGCAAGAAACTAACTAACTATAAAACACGTCTACACGGGACACATTTGCTGTTTATTCTTTTACCGCTGTTGTATGGAACAAATTACAGGCGTTGAGTGTGTTGCTCGGGCATGTGGGCAGGACTCAAAACTGCTGAATTACGCTGCTACCGGCGTGGAGACGCTTCTTAATAGATACGTAAAGTCAGCATCATACAATTTCATGTGAATTGTTACCTAATTAACGCAATCCTGTCGTGTGATTGAACTCTATTTATTTATTAACCGAACACTAATCTTTATTGTGCAATAATTTTTCCATTATCTCTCTAATTTGTTAAAGACTTTATTGAAACAGGTTACTTAGACTTCGTCCACTATATAGAAATATATTAATTAGAAAATCCAAAAACCTATGTTAGATGTAAATAATAATATTTATCTCCTGCAGTGAATCATTCATTATAAATATTCAGTAGTTAGATTAACGATGAACAGGTTAATCTTTACGTTGGAGAAGTGTTAACGATATAAGGGCTTAAATCGATTTAGAATATATGAAAACAAAATCGAAAGTTAAACAACAATAGGATCAATGGATAATGGATGTGTCGTCGTTCTATATGTTATAGAAACAATTTAAATTTTAAGAAAAATCAAACAAACAATGATAAGACATTATTCGAGATCACGTTTTTAACACAAGAGTAAAATCTGTTATCACTAATTCTTATTAGAAATACGCGTAATAATATGAGATAAAGAGAAAGAGAGAGAGAGAGAGTTGAGAATTGATGTCATTTATTTATGATAAATTTGCAATTATTCAAATTTGAATTTGAATAATATTTTTATTTTCGTCTCAATATGATCTACACAGCTGTTTTATTGTGAAGAAAACTTGCGTAATATTATGTCATAATTTTTATGTAACGGAAATTTCCATCAACAAAATCTTTTATCATTTCACGTATTGTAGATTGAAAAATAATTTTTTTTTCTAATTGTATTTTATTAAACGGAAAAAAGGTCTTTTTAGTATATAAAAAAAAATCAATTTATACAACCTTGGCATTTATAGTAATGTAAAATAGAACTAATTGTGGGAAATATTATTTAATTAACAGTACAATTCCTATAATTTTCGTTAATTAGTTAGAAATATTCATAGATGAAAAGTAAAACGGTAAATATATGAGCTATGTTCTTTTCTATAAAGTTTAATTTAGGATATGTTTAGAGAAAAGGCCAAAAGTTCAATGTACGCCAAGGAAAACTTACATTTTTCCTCATCAATAAATAAATAAATAAATAAAAGTTCGAATTTCAATCAATAACCCTATAGGCAAAATTTTCAGTAAATACCAAATGTGTATAGGTACTAGATAGATCGTGTGTATATCCCCCGTATACACGTTTTGCGTTTATACAATAACTCCAATGGATTATCTGACAGGTAAATTAATGAATCACCAAAGATGTATTGAGCCGAAGACAATAAACAATGGTCCATCTGACCGAAAACAAGTTAGCAAAATGGACCAAGGGCAATATTCACTTCTATCAGTTAAACTAAACAAGCAATCCGTCAATGTAATTGGATTTCTATTCAACACGATCGAAATTTCAGATTAATTAAACCAAATTTCTTTAAGGCTTATAGATAAATTTTAATAAGATCACAGAAAAAATAACCGGATTAAAGTTATATCTTGTATACAACACACATGATTAATTTTCTATGAATTTACATAAATTACATATTAATTTATTCGGCATGATCTCACACAAAGATGCAACAACAAAGTATCAAGATTTCGCTTCTTTGTTGTTGTTATTTTTGCGATATACAACAACAGCGGATAGTCGATTATTATTGTATGGAGCAGCCTTGAGAAGGTCTCGGCCAATATTTTTTGCACCATTCTGCTGCCACCTGACAGATTATTCAAATTAGAACCGTTCTCTCATTCAAAGTTGATGAAAAACAAAACTAAAAAAAAAAACAGAAAAAAAATGAGAGAAAGATGGAATGAAAGGCAAGATCTCGTTTTGCCAATTTTAACTGTCAGTTATTTTTGTGGCAAAAATAAAGGCTTTGTTTTTGATGATGATGATGATGATAATCTACTACGATCCAATTTAACATAAAGAGATTGAAATGATTTTGAACAAATTTTGCATAGCGAGAGGGTAATTTCATCACTCAATCACCCTAGAGAAATTATATTTTGATAAATTGAAATTTCGACACAAATTCAATAAAAACTCGCTTCCTGTATGTGTATTGCCCAAAACAGCAACAAGAAACAAAAAAAAAAAATAGTTAGTTTCGAGCATACTTATCTCGGTAATTCTAAAAAAGTTTCATTAATGCTAATGTTAATAATAAAAATGAGCGTGATTCACACCTTGATCTAGAAAAAGCAGGATAGTAGTAGATGCTTAAAATTTGACAGTCTTTGCGTTGTTTTGTAGTTGTAGTAGAAGAACAACATGCGGCCCAGGCGCGAAACTATCGATTATTAACGAAAAAATTTCAAAAAAATTAAAACAGTTGGAACCGGCACTTGAAACGATCACAAAATTTAAATTTGAAAAATAAAAAAATTTAAAATTAAAAAAAAAGTTAATTGTTTAAAAATCGTTTAAAAATTAACATAGGTCAAGTACAAGGTTCACACAATATCAACAATCTTGAAACACTCACTGTTTTAAATGTTTATGTGCCGGTTTTTATAAATTCAGACTTGTTGTACCAACTGTGTGCTTAAGCGTTGTCGCGACTTAACTATCCTCCCACCAATTCATATGGTTGTGGAGCTGGTGTAGAGCTTTTAAATCACAACCACAACAACCAGCCGGACTTGTTTAAGTTGTTTTACTGTAGAGAGAATACGAGAACAACATTGATAATGATAAAAGAATTTTTGGGAAATACGCTGGCTACAATACAATAAAACCAATAAGAGAAATCAACAACGTGAAACTTGTTTGGAGGTTGTAGAGTAACTGAAGAGGAATATAAACAAAAAGCAATCACTAAAAACAACAACATCAACAACAACAACACCAACAAAAAATTATGTGGCTGTTCATGTGCCTGAAGCGTGGTAGAATATCTGTATAGTTTTGCTATAATTATCATGAGAGTTTTCTATTAATAAAACATCCTTAATACAGTGGCGACATTTAGACCTGTTTCGCTGCCAATTCTGGTACATTTCCTTTGATTGTTCCTGTATATTCTTATTTATTTTTTTCAGAAAAAAAATAATAATAACAAAATTGAATTGAAATACTTGAAATGAGGTTAATAACTTGTTTGGTGGACGATATTCATTCAATTGACGTAATATCCGCAATCTTTTCAAATTAATCTAACGATATTATCAAAAACGCGTGATATAATTACGCAAATCAATTTGCAAAAAGCTCTTAAAATCAACTCAATATTTGTATTAAAATCATATTTTCATATTGTTTCAATTCAAGTTGTTTTCATGGAAAATTTATTGTTATCTAAGATGGATTTTCCAAATCTTAGTCCTTGAATTAGCCTCTTCTTATGCATATTTATCGAGGATTTTCTCAGAAATTGTTTGTTTCATTATAAATTTCTACTAATTCTCTAATTTACCATCGTGAAGATGAGAGGAAACACAAATTAAAAAAGCGACGCCTCTACAGGAAGAGACACTACCGTTGCTGTTTTTGCTAGTTAAAGTGAGAGTTCATCTCACACTCCACGTATACTCACGCTTCTTGAAGATATTCGATAAATACGCTGAAAATTGGAGATAGATATCGAGACTGAAGTCACTTCACAATACTATTCTAATTTTTCAAAATTTCTAGAACATGTGTTATCAATTGTCCTTACTTACTTGTAAAAATTAGGCCTTTTTTGCTCTGTCTTCCATATCATCATAGACATGACCCTTATCACTGTCTATAACGAAAGATAATTGATATGCGATTTACAAATGTGTCCTATATTGTCATATCGTTATACTAGATTCATTCTTGCTGGAGAGTAATTACAATACATGATTACCACTTGAAGATCAGTATCCAAGAGTTAGCTCGTTTGTGGGATGCGTTTGCCAAGTATCACAGACTGTTCACATGATCACTGCTTTGTTAAATTGATAACACTATACAATGTTCGAAAACTACCCAATAAATGGGTGATTATTCATTTTTAACCTTGTTTGTTGCCAAAATATGCTGAGATTTTCAATTAAAATCTATTTTCTAAATTTTGAAAGTTCATCTCTCTCGCTTGTAGAGACTTTTGAAATTATTGTTTACAAGTGTTCAAAACTTTCTTAACTCGCAACAATTAATTTCAATTTATATTCAATCATCTTTAATCTATTTAATATTTGAAAGGGAATTGAAAAGAAAACAAGATCGTTGTTGCAATTTCATAACTGAAATTAATTAAAATTCTCCTAATCGAAATTTTTTAATTAAGCAATTTAATACAGTTGTTTGTGTTAATTATAATAGGTGTTTTATTTTGCTTTACAAGCTGTTTTAATACTTGTAGTTATCGATTGATTTATTATTAATTCATTAATAGATTGTAAAATTTATTTAAATTTACCACTAATAGATAACTCTTATTTGTTATATAAAAGTTATCAATCTTTTGTACGGTTTTGCATCTATTTTTTGCTGATTAGTCAAACATTTAAGTGGAATATCAAATATTAAAACGAACAATAAAAGCTTTTAGTTTTAAAAATATATTTTACTTCTTTTTGTTTCTCGTCTCTCAAGCGTTTTAAATGCCTTACATAAAAATCAATATTATTAAACATTTAAATAATTAATCAACAATCTCACTAGCGAAGTGCTATGTTGAATCAATAATAGAAATCTTGCCCGAAATGTGACGGTGGCACCACAACTGGTGCCCGTCCCGCACAAAGGCGCCTCGTCAGCATGGGCGTCATTTCGGAACTTACCTAAAATATTCTGCTATGATTTAAAATGAATATTAAGACCCTGTTCACACACGGCGGAATCCGCGCGGTTGGAACCGCGTGAGTTCTGTCAGACACGGCGCTATTGAAGCATGCGGATCTGTTTTTCTGCGGTTGATGTGCGGCTACCGCGCAGGTCCTCGGCACGCGCTGACAAGTGTGAGCGAATATGTAGACAGTAATGTAAATAGCATCCGTTTCGCTGAATCGCGCGGTTTTCGCCGTGTCTGAACAGGGTCTTAGACTTTAATTTAAAAAAATTTATTTACGGAGACGCTGAAATATTCCTCTACACAAAGACAACCCCATGTGCCGGCATTACAGAAATTAACTGAAATAAAGTCGTTAATTCCTTTTTTTTATTTCAGCAATTACTGAAACAAACAATTGAACAGTAATATTGCATGTAACAGCAATTAAATTTATCGTTATTATAATTGTTAACGCATCAATGCAATTAGCATGGTATGTGCACCCGCAAGCGAATTAATTCAATAAAATGTAAACAAAATAAAAATATGAATTAAAAATAAAGTAAAGAAACTTAAATTCATTGGGAAATTCCCAGTTTAGCTCCCAATTTGGCAAATTTCCATCAAATCAAGGATAAATTACGTAGAAAAAAAATAGTAAACTGCAGTAGTCACTAATTTGTACGATTATCGTTATAACCTAGCAAAATGCGACCTTATTTATTATCTATTTTGGCCTATTTCAGACCAGTTATAGTTAATGTTTAATGTGTAGAAGAGTAAAAAACTAATTAATTTATAAATATTGTAATTCTGACAAATACCCACTTTTATCACAGTAGTGAACATGTTTTATTTATCAAATTATTTTATTAATTAATTTTACTAAATTATTCGTAGAATTATTGATAAATTGAAATTTAATCAATTTATGTGAATATATGAGTAATTGTTGCAGTTGTGTTGATTATTTCACATATTATTACTTATATGAAAAAAATTCTTACCCATGATAACGAATGCAAATTAATGATAAAATAAGACCTCTTTATTATTATTCTAATATTTTCAAATGAATTCAAACTATTAACAATCATTTGTTAAGGATCAACTACATTGAGCGATTTCAGTCGCTGTGTATAATATAGAAGACGCTGAACGCTTGGCGAGTGCGCGCGCTACCTCAATTGCCAGCGTCTAGCGACTAAAGTCGCCCAATGTAGTCGACCCTTTAAGGACTCGATTTGTGTGATTCCAAGACATAAGTATACTGCTTGTCCACGATATTACCAACGCATAGACACCCTTCAATGACACTTATGCTTTGTGGAAAACTATTTTCCAAGCAAATGTTAAAGTTTTGTTTTCTTGTATGAAAGTAACAGAGAAGTCGCTTAAAAATTGATTTAATAAAACAATAAAACCATGAAATCATGTAGGATTAAACAAGTAATTCATTGTTTGGTGAATTTTGTATGGTTAACATTAACGATAAGTATTCTGCGTATTTAAATTTCATAAAATTTTACGATGCAAATGTGTCAGTTAGATGATTTCATTGAATTTTACAGATAATCCTAGTCTTACACGATATGATATACTGTCATTTCGACAACAAAAGCTAGTTTGGCTAACTCTCATGTGCATTCAGAATTGATCAACAAAGTTGCCAAACAAGTTCCAAAGATGATGATGTAGACAGTTGGTAATTATGTAGTTGTATATCAGTTTTATCCATACATCAGTTTCGAGAAGTATTGTTTTCAAAGTCAAGTCGTTAAATCAGATTCGTTTTACTATAAATATGAATTACACGCTGATGCTGAAATACATTCATGAAAACTTTTTGGATATCCATATTTTTCATTATAAATAACCACAATTTACAAGACAACGAGAAGAATTCCATTAATTTTTTTAGTGTTAATATGTAGAAGTCTTATTACGGACAAATGAGCAAATTTCATCTTCATTCCACATCCAGCAGTTGTCAAACAAATCTCCATATTGTGTTATAAAATAAATAAATCGCTGAATCAACTATAGTTTGTTTCAATTCTTACAATACAAAGAAGCAGTAATACTTTTGAGCAGGCTAATGACCAC
The DNA here is from genome assembly GCA_037414755.1 of Lydus trimaculatus. Lineage (NCBI taxonomy): Eukaryota > Metazoa > Arthropoda > Insecta > Coleoptera > Meloidae > Lydus > Lydus trimaculatus. Next base: position 10,512 of record JAZBGY010001690.1, read on the forward strand.
TTTCACTGCTGTCGCTAACCTCAGGTTAACGCTATTTCGAGATTAAAGACATCTATCGCTGTAGTTTTAACCAAAGAATAGCGTTAATGGTGGATTATCGATAGCGGTGATGGTGAGTAGAATTCGCGCTTTTCTTACTAATATTATTACAGTTCTTTGTTTGATAAGAATTTCCACTAACATGTGTTTACACATAAATTTCCCTTGAGTGTTTCCAAGGATTTTGACTAATATCTGTGTTGAGGTAAAATATTATCAGCTATACAAAAACCGAAAGCAATTTTTTTTTTTTAATTTTCGATATACAAGAAAGTAAACCCCCATAGAAATTCTCGTTAAAAATAGATCGGATAATAAAAATTACCTTTATAAATATTTTCTTTTGAATAATGCATTATAAAACAGAATATTTATGATTATTTAATTAACAACAATAATAAAAATATTGTGAAATTGTCACGCTTTAAAGATTCCTGTTTATGATTTGTGTTGTATACAATTTCCTAATTAATAAATATTTATCAGCATATTTTTTCTAAAAACTATTTAGAATTTAAATAAGTTGAATGAATTAAAAATTTACGATCCGAAAAACTAAAAATAGATAAATTCACACACATTGATTAGAATACTATTTCTAATTCGTTACAGTTGTTTTTTACTAATTTTTGTTTTTTATTTGGAAAAAAACAACAATATAGAATTTTTAGTTTGCTAAAGACTAGGCAGAAAAGCTCATGACTTCTAAAATGATACAACATTTTTGTGAAACAAGAAGTTGCTCAACAACCTTGCGTACATTCTTTCCAAGGTTATGGCCGGTTATAACGATCTTAATAGTAACGAATCAAACATCCAAATTATAGATACATCAAAGACAACACCAGATGGAAAAGAAAAAAATTATTAAAATTTTTGATGATTATAGTATGTAAATCAATAAAAGAAACCTACGTTAATATGAGATTTCTAGATGTATTGTTGTTTAAAATTGATAAAAACCACATAATTTGACACAAAATCAACAATAATTCACCTGTACAGATTTGTTATTATTCAATGACTAATTACGAATAGTACGTGACTGTTCTTTAATAACAACAATAATAATAACGGATAAATAAAATAAAGGACAACAATAGTTGGTGGTCATGATTGAAATTTTGAAATAGTATAATTTGCATTATTACGGAAATTGTCAATAATTTCAACTTTATTTTGTTTATATACAAAGGCAATTCGATTTATTTTTGATTTTTACGTAAAATTGTAAATGTTATCCATAATAATCAACAAATTTTCAAGGAGATTTTTTTTCTACTTCCTCCATATTCTCCATAAGGACGATTATCTAATTATTAGGTATTTTTATTTATAATTTGTCAATTATATTAAAAATAAACGTGTTGAGATGATAATAAAGAAATAATTAAGGATGAGTCAATTTTTTTGTTTTTTACAAAACCATTAGAACAAAATAAAACCAACTAATTTATTTATTTTTATCATATTGGTAGAATTATTCTGTAATTTGTTCAAACAAATCTTTATTTAATCATATATTATTATTGTATTTATTTTAACAATGAAAGAAAAATTTAGGCATCTGTTGTTTAATGATGAAAATATTTATGGTAATCCCTAATGATGTCTTTATCTTTGTTTCAGTTAATATTGTTTGTTATTTGTATACTTTTTGATTTGTTTGATGTAGGTACACGTGTTTTTGTGTATTCAATTGCATTCTTTACAAATCACAATCTTCATCTGTATCTCTATTTCAAATTTTATTGAATTACAACCCAAATTAAGCTAATCCTCCTCTCTTTATACGTATTCTAGACTAATGTCAATCTTAATCTCCATTTTTGGCAGCAATCTGCCAATTTCAGTAGACAGGTACGTTCATATCTACCATTCAAGTATGTCTAATTATTGTGGCAGACATCTGGATCCAGTTCAAGAATGAACAAGAATATTAGTCGTCTGTAAACTTGAAAACTGGTCTGATATGTAATTTATTCTGTAGACATCGCTATTTCAATTTCTAGCTTTGTTTGTCTACTCGTATGACCAATTATTAGTAATTATATGAAATACTACAAAGTTGCTGTAAATACGCGTCTCCACACAGATACATTTAGCCGGCAATATGCCACAAGCGTTGCTAACAATGGTACACATATTGCTTGCAATTCCTTTGATGTTCATTCATTTACGGCTCTCGTATGGAACAAATTACAGGCGTTGAGTGTGTTGTTCGGGCATGTGGGTAGCACTCAAAACTGCTGACTTGCGTGCTACCCACGTGAAAAATTTAATACAAACAGTATGTTGTCAGCTGAAATTGTCCGTGTGCAATATGCTACAAACATTGCCAACAATGGTACACACACTGTTTGTAATTCCTTTGATGTTTATTCATTTACCGCTCTCGTATGGAACAAATTATAGGCGTTGAGTGTGTTGCTCGGGCATGTGGGTAGCACTCAAAACTGCTGACTTGCGCTGCTACCTACGCGAAAAAATTAATACAGGCTCAGTATGTTGTCAGCTGAAATTGTTCGTGTGGATAGGCGCCTTTAGGTCCAGTTTTCTTCATATACTTAGCGGTATTCTGAACGATTCTCAATATCTCTGGAGTACCTGGCGACCATTGCAAGATATAACTTAGTGCCTCTGCACCTTGAGGTTTTTTTCATTTATAATCTGTAACCCACAATCTTCGCTACGCCCTAGTGTAGGGCCTGAGCATTTTTCTGTTTGTGTGTCCTGTTATAATCAAGTTAATGTGGTTACACACACACACTTCAGTGGATGGCAATCCGGACTTCGTTGCGGAATACTGCAAAAATGCCCCATCGTTGGATTTAATTTATCGATAAAACTCTCAATTTATTCATAAAATTCTGTTGACAAATCATTATAGTTGGAAGTTTTCCCTGTATAAAATGATTTATAATCACATCTCGTGAGATGTCTGTTTTGGATGAGATTATTTCAAGCAATTTACCATTTGTAAACGTTTTTCTTTTAATAGATGTTGTTTTTTTTTGTTTATTTATGAGACAATTGGAACAATCTAATTTTAGTAGAATTGTTTGAATTTATATTATTTTAATACTTTTTAATTCACGGAAATTTTTATATAACGAGATTATCGTTTGTTTAAAGATGTGTGTGCTCTATCTGTTTGACAGACAATACGTCGAATTTCTTATTTCTTTGGGGTTTTTTTCCATACAATTGACGCAAATATTTGTTGGTTTTTTTTCATATTTTATTTAGATTTTGGATTAAAAAATTTAATGACGCATACGATTTAATTAGAAAAATTCAATTAATTTCTGTTATCACTGCATTGTTGTATGGTATTTATATAAATATTTAAGAATGACTCACTTTTATTAACGAATATTTTTTCAAAGCTTATCATCTGTCATTATTGAGGTATTGTTTAAACTACCACAAATTAGTTAGAATTTCTAGTATAATAAACCAAAACTGACTTGACTGCAGCTTGACTTCCTTATTCTTGCCGGGCATGTGTGGCTGACCCATTGACTATACATTATCTTTTGATATAGTGGAATTGGTGGAGATTTTTTGGAGGACTTGTTATGTTAGTCGAGTTGACTCTAAGGGTAAAAAAAAAGAAACTAAAAAGGAATTCAAACAACAATAAAAACTATACCCTTATAAAGAATTGCCACTATACTCACGTCGAGACGGTTTTATAGCTAAAGTTAAAGCAATATATCTTGAAAGAAATGGAATTAATCAACTGTTGGCACATTCAAGGACAATTCAGTTAATCCTTCTAAGATTCTTGCTAGTCAATTCAGCGAGTATATTCATTTTTTTTTCCCACTATTTCACAAAACATTTTCAACATAAAATCCATATTACTTTTTATTCGTCAATTCTACGTGATTCATGTGGTTCTTGTTGTTGCTGTTGTTGTTGTTGTCCATTCTCCTTTCCTGTGTATAAGGATCGAAGAAAATTAAATTCCCTTAAACTGGGAATTCTCACCCCATCATATTCCTATATAGTAGTCATCTAGAACTATTACTATATGGCACATATAGCGAAGATATCTAAAGATGAAATAATGTCGGTACGTGTTGGAAATTTGTAATTTGATTTGTATTTATGTCAGTTTCCTAATAACAATTATCGAAATTTACCAGTATTTTCGCATATGGTGTTATCAATTATTGGCGTATTTAATTGAAATGATAGATGGAAATATTAAATTCCTATCAATGTTGTTGTTGGAAAAACAAAACAACAACAAAGATGATAAAAACGTGGAAAAAAAATCACTTTTCTTTGATTCTGTTTTAATATAACAAAAGGATTTTTGACGTTGTCCCATTCCATTATTCGTTTTTAGCCATTTTGGTGATATTACACGCGAAAACCTAATGACCCATTATGATTTTCATGGTTTTAAAGTAGCTGAATGGAGTTGGGGGAAATATGAATACAATCATCCACTCAAAGCACATCGTTCAAACATTCACCCCCCGATTGAGTAATAGGGGCCAGACGACAATGTAAAAAAGATTCATTTTTTTTTTGCCTTCTCTTCTTTAACATTGTATTCACTTTACAATTTTTCTTGTTAGCCATATTTTGTCGTATATGGGCAATTATAAGAAGTGCATTTTCGTTTTATATATTCTGATAAACAATGATAATAGTCTCAGGCATATTTTAGATGATGTATTTTAACAATAAAGATTATATTTACGGTTAAGATAAGACTCGAGCTTCTGCAACGTATCATTATCATACAGTGACAATATTAGACCTGAGAGAATCATATGAAAACTTGGGGTTTTAGCACCAAAACTAGTTGTAGGTATACATTACTCATTTCTATAAAGCAGAAGTGTCCTTATGATCACTAGTTACCTACACTGTGGAGAACTTTTATCACGCAAATTGAAATGCATATTACACTACGCATTCGCTTGGAAAAATTATCCAAAAAGTTGTTGAACAGTATTTACGTTCATTCAAAAAGACATTAACTGACTGGTCTGTCAATGTCAGTGAGTCTTCCTCTACCGTCAGTTTTTGATAGATGCTTCACGTCATATTAATATAGCTAGGTGTTATGGTCGCTGTAATCGGGAGCGGATTTGATTGTGATGCCGCCCTAGGCTCGCTCTGATGTGCCGCCTTTCTATTATGTTAACAAATATATACAGGTTGAAACGTTTCATCTAGGAACGTACGAGAAACTACAAGAATTAAGACAGTCTTATAGCATTCGCCTGACTGAAAAGAGATAGTAGAATATTTGTAGAATTACCCAGCCTCAAGACTAACCTATTACTTCTAGTTTCTTTTATGTTCGTAGATGAAATGTGTTAACCTGTAGCATTTCTGACTAGTAATAGTTCTCAGAATCGACAGAAAACTTCCAAATTTTGGCCACCTTTCAAATTTTAGTCGCTTTTAAAATTTTAATCACCTTCCAAATTCTGCCGCGCCCTAGGCCCGGGCTTCGCTGGCCTAGTCCTAAATCCTTCACTGGCTGTACTGTAATATACAAAGTCATCCAATATAATTGTTATAAACTGAGATCTTGCTATAAAGAGTTTCAGGCAATGTTTTAAGTTTCTAACAGTTCAGCTATAGAAAATTTAGAATTTTATAAGAAAGAAAGCATGAATTCGATGTTGCTTTTATTCTTAAAATAAGAAACAAAAACGTGTAAGAAAGAAAATCTAAATGCACCTATTTTCTCATCTACTTTAAAGAAAACAAGGAAGTATGAGCCAAATGAATTTTCTCTAACCGTAATTGTATTGCTATTTCATCGTTAAATGTTGTCCACATACTTTGAACCTTGATCAGTTTGGCTAAACTTCAAAAGCGTATTTTGCCACATTCAGAGTAGACTATAATTTGGCAAAATTCGTTGAAATCAATGATGTACAGCCCAAATATTTCTTTCATGCGATAACAAGGATATTCGCGATTAGAATACAATTTTTAAAATTTTCCTTAATATGGGATTTTTGTTTTTAATTAATGAATCCAGAAATGGACCATTTGCAAAAAGTATCCATGATCAGGATACTCTTAAGTGTTTTTTTAAAACTGTTGCTTTGAATTGTTTATTTAAGATTAAATGAGTTTTTATTGGCAATAATTGCAATTATTTTAATTCTACTTTACAGCACAATAATTAAAAAATGTACATAACAAAATGCGTAAAACTTTTTATATAATCTATAGTACATGTAGTGATTCAGTTTATAGCAATTTTATTATGTCAATAATAAGATAACAAATATACATATCGTGTATGCAGCTATTTGTTGATAATAAAACATTCAGATAAAATATGGAATAAATAATAGAGTAATTGCAATTAATTTTAATTGAAAGGACATGATATCTGTCAATACATTTATCCACTCGTTTTCTCTCTCTCTATCTCTCACTCTCTTTCATATAGTTTAAAGATTGTTGTGTAGAAAGAAAATTTAATTACATCCCTCTATCCATCGTGTTGTGTTAAATAAATTGGAAACTTTCTGTTTTGTGAGTGGTTAAATGAACAATGACCTAATTTCAAAGTTTTCATCCAACACTGATCGACAACAAAATAGTCTGAAAGACGAAGAAGAACCAATGAAGCGAAATAGATCTGTTTGAAAAATAACAAACAAAAATTCAATAAAATAACAACAACAACAACATTATTAAAAAAAATACATATATGTAAAATAATCATATGGAATTCCATGGAGAGATAAATAATAAGCACGTGATCGACACCATGTGTCCTCTTTGATTAAATCCGAATGTAAATATTTGTTATTTAAGATGAACATTGGAACCAAATCTCACGAATTATTCACACGACTTAGAAAACAATTATAGGTTTTCTTTTGTAATAAAATGGAAAAATTCCCAATTATATGTACAGAGTTGTTGATTTTTGTTGACAGAAGAAATAGTTACATAATTACTTTTTAACTTCACTAATGTCTTGTTTTTTTTTTGTTAATTTAATCAGATTAAAATACTCATAGAGGTCATAGGAATTAAGGCTGATATGTAGTTCATGGATTGCATTTTTTATTTAAACAAATCAAAAAGGATAAGAACCGAATTAAGGATCCCACACACCGGGGCGGGACTGCGGGAGCGGTAGCGGGAGCGTTTCGCGAACGCGTGATGTAAGAAACGCTGCCCGCTTAACTCCACACACCGCGGGCGGGAATCATTGGGTAAATAGTCGTGTTCTTCTTTAGATAATTGGTGCGTGTAGTAGACCGTGCGTTCATCAGATGGAGAAGAAGCCCTGTTATTATTAGCTCTTGTTGAAGATGAAAGAAATAGAACAATTTTAATTTACTATACAATTTTCTATCATGTTTTACTTCTTTCCCAATTTGATCCCAAACATTATCCTTTTTCCGACAATTTTTATATTCTCCATGAGACAGATCATATAAGGTGGGCACACACGAGCGGACTTTTCAAAGGATCTGGTCCGATGAATCAGATCCCACGATCCGCCAAGGACTTGATCTGCCGGACCAGATCCTTTACGGTGCCCACTAACGGAGAACTGATAAATCTGGCGGATCAGCGGAT
>JAZBGY010001691.1:0-18096 GCA_037414755.1 Lydus trimaculatus
GTAATGTTGTTTCATTTGCAATTTCATTATCATTCTTATCATCATAATCATCTTGATTATCATTGGTTTTAATTAATTGAACTAATAAGAGGAGAATTATTAAAAGTTTTAACATTTTTTTTTGTTGTTGTTGTCCAGTTTGTTTGTTTCTTGTAGAATTTGTAATAAAAATCGTAATTCCGGTGCCCGGAGTATAACTGGTTCGAAAATTTGTGTCAAGGGCTGTTTAGAAATTTGTATATTTTTTTTTACAAAAAAAAAACAAAACAAAATGATAACGAAATTGTTAACATTTCCTGCAAAATTCCAATTTATTCAAAAAAAAAAAATAAAAAACAACAAAACAAAAAAAGTACATTTGAAAGTCATATATCGGCGGTTTATAATCTTGTAATTATCATCTTTCATCATGGCCTTCTCTAATTTTACAAGTTCGGTACAGTACGATACTTGAACTTTTTTTATTTGATGACTTAACAATTATTACAAATTGATCAAATCAGTGGCGTAACTCTATCAACCTGTTCCGCTCTCTAATAGGACTAATTGATTGTATGGGAATTCATTATACAATGGATGACGTCACTGGTGACTATGCTATCAACGCCCTCTGTACGGCAATCTATTTCAACATGCTGTATGAATAGCCACTGACGTCACAAACCTAAACCATTGGTCAATCAATACTGTAGAGAGAAAGCGGATTGACAGTCCTTGAGCGCAATCTCCATTGACGTCATCCACTGCATAAAGGATTCCCATTAAAACAATCAGTCCTATAGAGGAAAAAGCGGATTGACAATCCTTGGGCAGTGCCTACTATTCTACTATAAACTGTTTTTTTACCATTTTTCCGCATATACGCTAACAGTGTTTCTACCAAGTATACGGTAGATCGACGGAAAATCGTCAAGTGCACATGTGCAATAAGTCTCCAAAGAGTATGTGTGTTACTATTAAGGACGACGAACAACGACCATGGCTACTAAATTCACAATCGCCGAGCGTCCAACGTCTTCTATATTATGCTTGCTACACACTGCATCATTTTCACTGTGCGTTCGTTGAACAGCGTTGTCCGAATCACGAAAGGGGCGATTACATTGAGCGACTTTAGTCTCTAGACGCTGGTAATTGAGGTGGGACGCGCATGCGCATATTGCAAGACGCTTATAGTGATGTCGATTACACACAACGATCAGCGTCTAAAATCGCTAACAGTGTTGTTATCAAGTATCCGGTAGATCTGATGGAAAATCAACAAGTGGCAATACTGCTCCTGTGTTGAAAATAATGTAAAAACCATAGCAACGCAGCGACTAAAGTCGCTACATGATATTACACACAGCGACTTTGGTCGCAGCGTCTAAAGTCGCCAACGGCTAGCGACTAATGTAATCGCCCCTAAACGTAGAAGAAAATTTGGTATGTAGATCGCATTTTTAGCATCCATACATCAGTTTTCTTTCCTCGTTCGTCCTTCGGACCAGTTCGGACAACACTGATCGACGAACGCAAAGTGAAAACTAGGATAGTCTGTAGCAGGCATTACTCAGAGCGGTATTGGTCGTAGCGTCTAGCGACTAAATCAAGAATCAGTGGCTTACCTTGTAAAAAATTAAGTAGGCAATTGGTTTTTTTTTGTCGAAAATTACCGTGCCGCAATTATTGTAAATGAACATAGCCAACTCTATGATTAGTATAAAAACTAGTGAAAACAAAACGATTAAATTCAATTAAAAATAACTTACTTCTCTATTGTACCTGTGTTGCGTAATTACTTTTTATTTTTGCTGATCTCTATTGTTGATTTTGATTCTTAAAATCAGTGGCGTAACTTATAGGATTCTATATATTAATCATCGTAATTATTTTATAAGTTGGTGGTAATGTTTATTGACATTTTGGTCGGTAATTCAGTGTTGCCACATTTTTTTAAAAATACCCAAAGCCTACTATTTATTTGATGACAGTACCGTAATTAAGGATAATCGAGGCCCTAGACACTGTAGCAGGTGTTAATAAATGTAACAATTTATCTGGCAGTGGGGAACGACGGCCCTAGACGTACACCTTACCTACACTACGCCACTGTTTGATCGTAATTAACTAAATTTGAAAGAAAACCGGTTTCTTTATTCCATAATGCAAATTAAATAAATAATTATTTTGCTAACACTTTTTTTGCCTTTCACTGCAATAATTTCGAATCCAATAATTAATATAAAATCAGTGGCGTAACATACTGAAATTCAGTATAATCGAAATTAAGTTGGTAATCGTGGTTAGAATTCTTAAAACCGCCATTATTGTCAGCATATTCAACATAACCTATTATTATTGCTGATATGAAAATTAGAAGAAAAAAAAAACAACATAAAAAAATTGTTTCATTATTACATGTTTATATAATTTTTAGCATAATTGACATATTTTTCATGCAAGTCTCATTAACGTTAATTTCGATTCTATAAATCAGTGGCGTAACTTATAAATTTACTAGTATCAATCATAAAAAAATATAAATTTCGGCAATCTACAAAGTATTCCTCTTGCGACAAGCTCATCCCTTACAAAAGGGAACTCATCCCTGCCCTGCGCTCTCAAACATTATCACAGAATCCTGTAATGTGCACCCTCACGTACTTGAAACGATCAAGTGATCAACTGCATGCACACGTGGTTAGTTCGTTAAGGTTGCTGTTCTATAAGAGTATGCACACACGTGGTCAATTTGTTAAGGTTGCTGATCTCCTCCGCCTCCCACTCATCTTTTGATGACATGCGGTAAAACCTGAAATAAACAGATCCGTCGCCCTGTTTGCATTGTCTACTCCCTATTTAAAAGTTGGCAACACTGTGTCAAAATTATTCTAGTTGTCTATATTGATTACCATATGGCGTCTTTCCTAGAAAACAGTTGAACTTTTTGCTACATGACGTAATAGTATTGATCTCCAAATACAGTGGCGTTCATCTAACAACGGTAGAAACTATATAATTTGAATAAAATTGATAATTTTGTGATAAAAGCAAGATTTGAAGTATTAGATTTAGAAAACGATGAATTCGGTATAACCTACTGCAATTATAAGGAAAAAAAACAGAAAAAATCCAATTGGTGGATGTGGTAAGTATACGCCACTGGTCAATGACAATATTTACATCATCACCGCACCAATTAAGGAGTAGGAATGAATTTTAATCATATCAAGCTAGCATGCACACAACAACAAAAAAAAAGACCAATCACTTATCATTAATCGACAATAGCACGTGTTAGAAAAAACCCACCACTAGGATGAACAATCCAATCATTGATAAGGAAATCTCAAGCCTATAGTTTAGAAATAAATCTCAGTGTGTGTGTTTGTTTGTTTGTGTGTGTGTGTGTATGTGTAGCAATAATGGATCCAATTGGGTAAGTTTACATTTTTGGTATTTGGATAAAAAAATCAAATTTTGGCAAAAATTTCATTTCAAAATAGATATATGTGGATTTTTGACCTTGCCATGTCATAGTCAGCTGGTTTTTCTTATTGATTATATTAATAGAAATACTAACTGCAAATTTTTTGGCCTAATGCCGATGTTTACAATTTTCCTTTATATTCGCTTTGTTTTATACGTTAAAAATAAATGAATTTTAATCCAAATTTGGTCCTTCGAGCCGGATGTTATTAACTAATTTTTTTGTCTTGTTCCCTCTCTATCTTCTAGGGCTAGTTCCTGTAATTTAAAGTAAGTATTCCGTTAGTAGAACACACAACGAAGATTTCTATTGATTTTCTAATATTCTTATCAGTGCTAATAATAAACAACAGATTGTTGATAAATATTTGCAAATTTTGGGCAGTCACACATCATTAACAAAATATGAAAAACGAAATTTCCGTGCATTCTTACCACAAGTAAGTCGTTTATTATCTTTCTATAAATCGCAAAAAATAGAAAAACAAAAGAACAATAGAATAATAAAAAAATAAAAAATTCCTTGAACGTTCCAGTTATCGGCCTCTATAATAGCCGCCTCTTATTATATAATTGTTGGTGTAACATTAGCGTATTCAGCAATTTTTCTACCACAAATGAAAGAGAATCCTGAATTTCCATTAAATGAAACACAAGGCTCCTGGATTGCTAGTATTGTACCATTAACTGTACCAATTGGTACAATATTATCAGGGTTTTTAGCTGATCAATATGGCCGTTTGAATACATTAAAAATGGCGGCTATACCTAGTATTATAGGTTATACAATAATTGCATTAAGTCAAAGTTTTTGGTGGATGATTCTTGGACGTATATTTACAGCATTATCAATTGGTAGGTTTTTGATAAAGAAGAAGAAACACTAATTATAGGTTATGTGTATGTATAGCTTTAGGTTCAGGACCACCGATCGTCTATATTACAGAAATTGCTCGTTCCGATATGCGAGGTTCTTTAATTTCATTAAATGCAACTCTTGCATCTTTTGGTAATTATTATAAATGTCCTTGAACAGTAATGACATCATAGCCTGTCGGTTAATAGCCAATCAGAAACAGCCGTCATGATATTGACGTCATTATACTGCCATTTTTTTTTTTTTGCTTTCTAGTATGTATTATGTTTGTTGAAGGTATGGCTTTAACATTTTTGAAAGGTTGGTTGATGACATGGCGTTCAGTTGCATGGGTTGCTGTGATCTATACAATTCTACCATTTTTCTTAGTATTTTTTATACCGGAAAGTCCATTATGGTTGATATCGAAAGGACGTCAAAATGATGCAAAAAAATCATTGAATTGGTTGAATCGTGGCCAACCAAAAGAGAATCTTACTGATTTACAATTGGCATTATTGCAAAAAGAACATGAATTGAAAATGTTTGAAGAAAATGCGAAAATACAACAAAATGAAAATGGTGAAAATTCAAATAATTTAAAAGAATTTTTAAAACCAACCGGTTATAAACCAATGCTTATATTAATTGGTATGTTTTTCTTTCAACAATTTAGTGGAATTTTCGTGTTTTTATTTTATTCAATCAACTTTTTCCAGGTAAGCACCAATTTTTAAGAAATTTACTAAAGCTTTGTTCACATCTAACGAACGAACGCGGACGAATCACCGAATGCGAGAGTCATGCGCGAACCGAATAGTACCGACTCAGAGTTTACGTTTGTTTTGCGGTCCATACTGTATTTGATTTCACGTTCGTTACGCCATCTGTCGTTAGATGTGGATAAGAGTTTAAAATTGTCAGTCTTTAAGTAAATATCCCATTTACGGACAAAAATAACGGACAATATTCACTAAACGTATAGTTTCTCGTTAAGTCTAAGAATGATCAAATCACAACGTTTACGTCTACGTTGCGGACTGTATATATGTATTCGTAAGAGTGTAAACTTGACTTAACGCTTGGAAATAAGGTTAAACTGTGTCTTAGGAACGAACCCTAAGCGCTATATAAAAGGTTAATCAGCTAACTTTATACATACCTATACGTTACGTAATACGCAAATGTTAGCGTTTCTGCTGCGAGTTTGGGTATATACAGTAACTAAAGTAATTAAATTAAGGTGCTAACGCAATAATTGTAAAATTTATGCTACTGCAGAAGGGTTAGCGCTAAGAAAAACTAGTACCTACAATTTAGAGTAAATGAATAAAATCAAACGTTAGCGTTTCTACTATTTCGGGATCGCTGAGTTCTCGTAGTAACTGACGCTAGAAATTGCATGAACCATCTTACTGGTAAACCAAAGAAAATCTAGCGTCAACGTCAACTAACTCTAAACGTTATATTTACGTTTCAATTACTATTTGAAGCGTTAACGCTAGTGAAAACGTATACACTTTATTTTAAACAAACAAAATCAAACGTTCACATTACGATTGCGGTTTTTACATGATTCCCATACTGTGTTAGATCTTTTAATAAACGCTTAAAACGCTAAACCGTGAAAAAAAACAGATTAAACATTAGCGTTTTTACTATAAAATGTACCTTTATGGCTTCGTAATTGACCATAAAAGTTATATTAACCGTTAATTTGATCATTTTATTTTTACATCTACTATAAATGCTACAAATAGAAACGCTAACGATTTTACGCTTGGTATTTCAACAATTGATTCTCAAATATTACAATTACGCTATAGTAATAACGTTAACGCTACTGATTTCGGTAATTTAGAATGTTGTATGAACTGTTAACTTTACACGTACACACAATTTATAAGATTTACGCTATAGTAGACACGTTAACGCTACGATTACGCAATACACATTACCTATATATACCAAAAGATTATCAAAATTTACGTGTAATTGAAGCGTTTATAATGTACGCTACTATTATACAGTTTATACGGATAAGTGTGCATTCAGACGTGGCGGAATACGCGTGAAAATTAATAGTTATTCCACAAGAGGCGTTGAGTATACAGGAGCGAAGAAGCAATACGCCTGCGTGTTTGCTACCGACTTGCACGCTGTTGGTACTTGATTGAACTGCGCATGACTGAATATCTGAATACGCATGCGTATATTAGTTAAGGCTAATTTGGTGTTTTATCTTTAATTCTAGGCAGTTGGTACTAATTTCAATCCATATTTAGCATCAATAGGTATCGGATTAGTACGTACATTTATGTCATTAATAAATATGTATTTCTTAAGTCATTATCGACGTAGACCAATGATGTTATTAAGTTGTGTTGGTATGGGTTTATCAATATTTTTATCAGGATTATTTACACAATTGAATCAAAAAGGTGATTAATCATACGATTATATTATATAACGCTAACATAACCTCTTTCTTTTCTTTCCCGCCAATCAACTTTCTTTATTTTTTAGGTATAACAAATCAACCATGGATACCAACTGTATGTTTATTATTTTTTGTATTAACATCAATGATTGGTGTTATTCCAATACCATTTACAATGAGTGCTGAATTATTTCCATTAGCTATACGGGGTGTGGCAAATAGTTTATCATTTGCTATAGCAAATTTATTTATGTTTTTAACAATACAATTATATCCATATATGAATTATTTATTAAATGGTATAATTGGTGTACAATATTATTTTGCTATAATGTTGGCAATTGGTATAATATTTGTATGGTTTTTTTTACCAGAAACATTTAATACGAAATTAAATGAAATTGAAGATTATTTCAAAGAACACACTGTATATTTATTGAAAAAAACAACAAACAATTCACCAAAATTACCAATAAATTTATAAAAAAAATTAGCAACTTTTTTGATCACACCCTGTATAATAATATGTAATAGAGACTTTCACTAGAATCTCCCCTACTATCCTACCACCACCACCACCACCACCGCTCGAATCCCCCCACTACTATGAATTAAGTCGCGAAATAAGTGACGAAATACGCTAAAAAAAAAAAAATTAAAAACACACAAATCGAATCAGTCTTTAATCGAACATTACTTAAGTCGGGGGTTATTTTTTTGGAATGATAATGCAGCTTTTTTATTCAATTAAAAATTGATAAAAAAAAATCTGTTATCAGATTGAGACAATTGTGTGTTATCAGTAATCGATTTTTTACGTGATTGAATAATAATAATAATAATAATAATAAGAGTGTAGCGGTAGTGTGACTTAAGTCAACTTAAACGACACTTAAATTGTTTTAAAAAATTGAGGTGAAATTTATTAAAAAAAAATGGATGTCGGGTAAGTTTTTTTGTAAAATTTGTTGTTTTTTCTTGATTAACCAAATGTTTTGTTTTTGTTTTTTTTTATTAAAAAAAATAAATAATTCGAAATAACAGAGGCAGCTGTTGCAAGTTAAAGTAAGTATTGCTGTTTTTTTTATTATTATTATTAATATAAGTTTAGCTTAAAATCGCGTTATTTTGAAAATAACGCGTTAAATTAACGCGAAATCGCATAAACGGTGGAGGATCAAATAACATTTCTAGAATTCATTATTATTATTATTATTATGATTATTATGATTCCACCAAATGAAATAATTCCTATATCTGTCGGTTAACTTTAATCTAAATTTAAATTAAACGGCGGTTTGTTATTCTCTAGTTATACAAAACAATAAAAAGAGAGAATAACCGCTAATTCATTAATATTAGTCATATGTTGTTTTTGGTTTTTTTTTTTTTAATTGTTATTATTTATTTATTTATCTGTAGAATAACAAACCGACAGTTAAATAATCTTTCCAATAAAACAGCACGTATTATAATTAAATGGGAGTTTTTTTTTTGAGAAATAACGGTTATTTTATCGTAAATTTAGTGCATCTGGGCTATTATTATTATTATTATTATTATTATTATTATTATTTATCGCAATAATTGTCATTATTATCGGAAATGAATTTATTTATCCTTGAGTTAAATATTGTCAAGTTAGATGATAGAGTTTTTTTGTCAATAATGCCATAATAATAATAATAATAATAATAATAATGAAGCTACAAATTACCATTTTTTATCATAATGTTAATATTTATTATGACTCGATTTTAGTTAATTAAAGTAATTAACTGGTGTTATAAATCTATAAAGTCAAGGTTTTTTTTTTAATTAACGGGTCATCTAAATTATTTTTTGCATAATTCGAGAATATACCTATATTTAACCAACAGTTAAATTTTTATAATCTACAGTTAAATCATTAGATAATAAATCCGTTAAATTGTGTATTTTATATTACAATTAAATTCATATAGTAGAAATAAATGCTTGGATAAATTTGTAATCTTTAGTTTAGATAACTTGAGTTTTTATCTTGTCGTTTATAATTAAAAATCGAGACACTCTATATAATATCGTTGGATAATTTGACGTAAATCTATGATTTGTAATTTCTAAGAATTGGAACAAAAAATTTTTTTAGTTTCACCAATGATAGTTAAATTACCAATATAATAACTAAACTCGAGATTTTTAAAAATTATAACTAGGTGAAAATCAAATTTAACTTTAAGTTATCTTATAATTAACGATTTATTTAACAGATAAGTTTAACTATCCTTTGATAAAAATAATAATATCGTTGGATAACTTAACGTAAATCTACGATTTGTAATTTCTAGTAATTGGAACAAAAATTTTTCTGGTTTCACCAATGTTAGTTAAATAAACTCGAGATATTGATTGTTATAACCGTGTGATAATCAAATTCAACTTCAAGTTATCTTATAATTAACGATTTATTTAACAGATAAACTATCTATTGATAAAAATTATTGAAGAGTTTTTGTGTAAACAATTCAATTGTTATTATTATTATTCTTAATTGAAATTGTTATTGCAAATTTACTACTTGAAAAATTGATGTTATCTTTAAATTTTTATTTATTTATTAATTAATTTTTTTTAATAATTATTTAATTATTAAATTAATAGTTTATCTACTAAAACTTGTGGTAATTTATCGTAACAATTAAATGGTAGTTAAATTTTAACTCAATAATATAATTGTTAATTAATTAATTTTATCCAACAGTTAAATTTATAACTGATATTGATGAAATTGACTTTCAAATGTCTTATAATAATAGTTAAATTTAACTACTAGTTATATCAATATTTGTTAATCAATTATTTATCTAACAGTTAAATGTTAAATTGATGTTTACACTAACAATTTGTTAAATTTAGCTACTAGTTATATTTCAATAACTGTCAGTTAATTTAACTCTATCAATTAATCAATAGATAAATTTAACTAACATTAATGAAATCGACATTTTAAATAAGTATGTATCAAATTCATCGAAAATTTATTGTTTAATTTAACTGCTAGTTAAAACAATAATTAGTAATTGATGAATTGATACCAATTGGCGAAATCAACATTAATTATAGGAATGTTGCAAATTGATTGATATGGTTGGCCTTAATTGTTATTTGTTACATTTATTTAAGTTAAAGTTAAATATAACTTCCAGTTATTATATCAATAAATTGTTAATTTGCAAATTTATACAATAGTTAAATTTAACTGTTATTGATGGAATCGATAGTCAAGGATCTTACAAAGTGATTGTTGTGGACCGGTTTTTCTCCACATTTTAATCTAAACTTAAATTGAGCGTCTCTTAAATTAATTCTCAAAACAATTGTTAATTTGTCAGTTTATACAACAATTAAATTTAACTATTATTGGTGAAATCGAAAGTCTTACAAATTTGTAAAGTAATATCATTGAGTTGAATCTTGCGTATAGAATTGAGCGTTGCTTATACTAATTGACACCTAAGAATTAAATTTAACTTCCAGTTTATTTATACGATTGTTAAATTTAACTGTTATTGGTGCAACCGACAATAAGGAATGTTGCAGATTAATCGATATATTCACGATTAAACTCTATTAAGAATCTATTTGTTCATTATATTTTAATCTAGAGTTAAGCTACAGTTGAGTGTTGCTTAAATTAATTTAAACTACCCCCAAATAAGATTCTGAATATTAAACTTGATAGTTAAATTTAACATACAGTTATAACGACAATCATTAAATTTCTAAGTTTATACAACAATTAAATTTAACTATTATTGGTGAAATCGTTAAGAGCCGGTTATTCTTTACATTTAAATCCTGAGTATAAAATTTAGTGTTTCTAAAGCTTAAATTAATCTCATATTTTAATGTTAAATTAAACCTTAGTATAAAAATTAACTCCCAGTTTATTTATACGATTGTTAAATTTAACTGTTATTGGTGCAATCGATTAAGAATCTATTGTTTTTCATATCTCAATCTAGAGTTAAGCTAGAATTGAGAGTTTCTTAATTTAATTTAAACTATCCCAAATAAGAGAGAATCCTTAATATGTCAGTTTATACCACAGTTAAATTTAACTATTATTGGTGAAATCGATAAGGGCCGGTTATTCTCCACACTTTAATCCTGAGCATAAAATTAAACGATTACGAAAGTTCACTTACAGTTTCCTGTAATTTAATTATCAATATTAAATTGAATTTAACCTCCAGTTAATTTATACTACAGTTAAATTTAACTAGTGTTGGTGAAACTAGCATTAAAATCGCTTGATAACTGATTTTTTCACAATTAAACAGTTAAATTTAACGATTATTGGTGAAATTGATCGTGAATAAATTAAATTAAATTTTTTTTTAAAATGTATTTAAACAGCATTTTGGAGAATAATAAGAAGATTGAACAAGAAAGAAAACGTGATGCTGAATTTCAAGAAATCTTATGTAGCACAATGTCACTAAGTCATTATGAAAGTCGTACATTTAGAACATTATTACCACAAGTATGTCAATAATATTTTATTGTTATTTTGTTTTTTTCTTTATTTATCTATTTATTTATTATATAATTAATAATTAAATAAATAAATGTTTTTTTTTTTTTGTAGATGTTAGCATCATCAATAGCTGCATTATTCCATGTAGTTGTTGGTATTTCATTAGCTTATTCTGCTATTTTATTACCACAATTAAATGATATTAATTCTGATTTGAAAATAACTAGAGAACAAGGCAACTGGATTGGTAAAAAACAATTAAAAGACTGTATATACAGGACGCGCCGCTTAAAACTCCCCATTCGTATAACTTCGTCAATTTTCAAGCTATTTTAATGTTTATGGTGTCAAATTGTAGGTTTTTTCAAACTCTTCATAAGTAGACCTATAATTTGACGCCTCACGCGTTAAAATAACTTAAAAATTGACCAAATTGGGGTGTTTTAAATGACGTATCCTATATTTGTATTATTATTATTTTTTTAAACAAATATTGCAGCAAGTGTGATAACAATTACAATACCAGTTGGTGGTATGACATGTGGTTTCTTAATGGATAGTTATGGTCGTTTAAATACAATTAAATTAGCAATGTTACCAGCACTTATCGGTTGGATAACTATAGCAACCGCTAATAGTGTATGGGCATTAATTGTTGGTAGAATAATTACGGGAATTGCTGCAGGTTTTCTATTTGTTCACTTCTTCCAATTAACGAATATTTTAAATCTGTACAATAATGTATATTTGTAGCATGGGGTACTAGTCCGGCAATGGTTTATATAACAGAAATAGCACGAGCTGATATGAGAGGATCATTAATATCGTTTGCACCAGCTTATACATCTTTAGGTAATTATTTATTTTAAGGTTATATTATTATAACCTTAAAAAACGATTTACTAATAAATCCCTGATCAAAGGTTGAATAGAATCATCTTATATATATGTGATTATCAATGCCAACTTGATTATAAATTCAATCATGTTCCAATGTTATCATGATTATATTGTGTGTTGAATAAATGCACACCGCCTACTTTATATTGTATATTGTAGGGTTCGTTTTGGCGTATTTACAAGGATGGTTAATGGATTGGCGTACAGTTGCATGGGTTTGTAATATTTACGCAATTTTACCATTTATTTTATTATTTTTCATTCCGGAAAGTCCGGCATGGTTAGTAACAAAACAACGTAACGATCAAGCTAGACAATCATTGATTTGGTTCAATAAATATCAACCACAACCGGAGAATAAGGTAGCGGATCTTATTGTTAAATGATCAAATGCCGGATTAAGTGTGGTATCCAAACGGAGCATATGCTCCAAGGCCCGGTTAAAGCAGCGTCCACGTCTAGCGAACATGAATACAAACGCAATGTGGACGGCAAAGCAATCGCGAACGAACGTGGCGAAGGTCGTTCGCCTTCGCATAATGTAGACGGGTAATAGAAACCAGAAACTAGTGGAATACAAGCGAATGCGCATGACCTCCGCGTTCGTCCGCATTCGTTTGTTAGATGTGGACGCGGCTTAAGATAGGGTCGCTGTGTAGCCCTAGACTCAGCTCCAGGGCCCATAACTTCCTAATCCGGTATTATGTAACTCTCTTATCGATTTTTGATCTTAATTCGTGTTTTTTTTTTTGTATTGTTTTTGTTAGTCGCAAACATTCGCTGAATTACATTTATCAGTATTAGTAAATGAATTTAATGAGAAACAACAATTAAATCAAGAAAAAAAAGGATTACGTTATAAATTAAAAGAATTCTTAAAACCAACAGGTTATAAACCATTATTATTATTATTGGGTTTGTTTGTTTTCCAACAATTCTCCGGAATTTATATTACTCTATTCTATTCTATTACATTCTTTCAGGTAAGTCTGAATCATTTATAATTGATTTTGAACAAAAAAAACAACATTATTTGTCGTAAAATTGCTATAATTCCATAAACTATGAACCTGTTTCGCTACTACGTGTATTACAAGTTGTATACTTCCAACCGCAATGTATTGTTAGTTGTATATATCTTGGCGTAATGTATTACTGGTTGTATACATCCAAACTTGATGTATTGTTAGTTGTCTATATTTAGGCGTATTACTGGTTGCAGATTCATAGTTGATGGTATTCAAAATTTTGAAATAGAGTAGTTGCGCAGTAGTGTTTTACGATTTGTTGAAGTTCCATGATTGGTTGGATGTCACTATTGCGCGCCTACTCGATTTTCAAAATGTATGTTTATCCAGTGTTTCCAGTGTTATTTTCAAAATTATTTGTTTTGTTTTAAATTTTTCTCTTTTTTTTCTCTCTTTTTCGGCGTATTCCATTTAGGAAGTAGGCAGCAATATAGATCCATATTTTACATCAATATTAATTGGTGGTGTACGTTTTATAATGTCAATTGTAAATACATATATGTTACGTAGATTTTGTCGACGTACATTAATAATTTATGGTAGTGCAGGTATGTCAATATGTATGTTTATATCAGGTTTATATACATATTGGATACAAATAAATTTAACAAAATTATATTGGATACCAATAATATCAATATTATTATATGTTGTAACATCAATGATTGGTTTATTATCAATACCATGGACAATGACAGCTGAATTATTTCCAATTGAGATACGTGGTTTAGCACATAGTATTGTTTATAGTTCAGCATATTTATTTATGTTTATATCAATACAAAATTATAATTTATTAAAAGATTTATTTAATGGTGTTGCTGGTTTACAATGGTTTTTTGCATTTATATCATTATGTGGTTTATTATATTCATATATATTTTTACCAGAAACACATGGTGTTAAATTAAAACAAATACAAGAATATTTTAAATATAATTGTTGTTATATTGGTGGTATTAAAAAGAATAATGATATAACAACACAACAACAACAACAACAACCACAACAAGAGAAATTAATTAATAATAATACAGTATGATAATTGTTATTAGATTAATTAAATAATTATAAAAATAAAATGATAGGAAAATGTGTGATAATTCAAATTAATATTAAGAATAATGATAACAATATCTTCAAAATACGTAATTAGTTAATTAATTAATTAATTAATCGATTGATTAGCTAGAAAAATGACATAAGGAAGACTGTTCCTTTTTTTGTATTTTGATTATCTATCAAATAGATATTGAAAATATTTGAATTTGTATTTTTAAATTACCCGCTTCGACAACTAGCTATCTACGATAGCTAAAATAAATCAAAAGTTAGTGGTAGCAGTGGTTTAAGGTCTGTCAACCCGCTGCTCCTCTCTCTATAGGAGTGATTGATCAAATAGGAATGCATTAAGTAGTTGGAGTGGCGTCATTGGCGGCTGCACTAGCAACGCATTCTATATGGCAAACTATTTCAACATGTTGGACTCAAAATCAAGATGCTTGTGGATCTGACAGGACCTGGTAGATATAAAGATGACAGTGATCGTTACTGGTCGTCCTATAGAGAGTGGAGGGATTGAAAGTCCAAGGTTATGTATATACAATTTTGGTGTTTCTAATACGAACAATGGCCGTTTTCGTTCTGGCTTCTTTAATAGTGACACATGCGGCTTGGAGATCTACAGCACATGTGCACATCATTAAATTTGACAAATTTTCCAATTTCTAATGATATGCGCATGCGCAGTAAGTCTCCAAGGCGCCTATGTTTCATTATGGATCAAAACCATATACTTAAAATAACTATACCGATTTTTAACATATGCGCAACCATTTGACGCAGGAAATAAAAGGAGATAGAATCGACGCCATTTTGATGCTTGAGTGTCGTCGTGTCTCTGTTTTGTTTATTACAATTGGATCATTTTGTTTCGATTCTGTCATTTTCAATTGTCCCGCGCGCGAAAAGTGGCCGTTCACTAGGGACATTTCAATTTACAACTAACGATTCAGACAACGAAGCATCAAAATGGCGACATCCACTATTTCTGGTGTCGGAAACCTCTCTTGCGCGGTATATTTATATATAAGTATGTGATCAAAACAAAGATATCGGTTGCTAATATTGTACGGTTTACTAAACATAGGAATGAAATCGCAACGTTGCCAAATCATACGTGGAATGGGCGCGAAATTTGAAAATACAATCAATAAACAAGAGTACTTACAATAGAAAAAACTTGCTACCTTCTCCGATCAATCATCCAATTTCTGTAAATTCCTTTAATTCAATCAGTCCATATTAGGCGTGTTTTTTAATTACACCGGGTGCATACACCGAATCTGATCGGTGTACATCAAAAGTTGTCAGTGCAGACTAGACGCACGGGAGTTCAGAGCATTTAAAAAACGATTTGCGCAGCTTGTTTAAGTTTGATCAACATAACTTAACAAAAAAATTAGGCGGTATTTTGAAAGCGGAATAATATTCGCATCGCATCCGATTTCTAGTATTTTATTATTTAAATCAATTCATATTTTCGTTTTCTCTTATTTTATGGTAACTGTAACTCATAATTATTTTAATATACTTTTCAATTCACACTAGCTGATTTTTTTTAATGCCTCTGGGCAGCGCCATTGTACACAGTGCGCTTACAGTCTTTTTCAAAATACACAGAAACCGACCGGTAAAAAAACCGACCGGTCAATTAACCGTCCGGTCAAAAAATCGTCTGGTCAAAAAACCGTCCGGTCAAAAAACCGTCCGGTCAAAAAACCGTCGGGTCAATTAACCGTCCGGTCAAAAAACCGTCCGGTCAAATAACCGTCCGGTCAAAAAACCGTCGGGTCAATTAACCGTCCGGTCAAAAAATCGTCCGGTCAAAAAACCGTCTGGTCAAAAGACCGACCGGTCAAATAACCGTCTGGTCAAATAACCGTCCGGTCAAATAACCGCCCGGTCAAAAAACTGTCCGGTCAAATAACCGTCTGGTCAAAAAACCGTCTGGTCAAAAAACCGTCCGGTCAAAAAACCGTCCGGTCAAAAAACCGTCCGGTCAATTAAACCGTCCGGTCAATTAAACGTCCGGTCAAAAAACCGTCTGGTCAAATAACCGACCGGTCAAATAACCGTCCGGTCAAAAAACCGTCCGGTCAAAAAACCGTCCGGTCAAATAACCGACCGGTCAATTAACCGACCGGCCTATTACCCGACCGGCCAAATAACCGACCGGCTAATCAACCAACCGATCAATCAACCGACCGGCCAACCGACCGATCAATCAACCGACCAATCAACCGACCGATCAAATAACCGACCGGCCAATCGACCGGGCAATCAACCGACCGATCAAACAACCGACCAGCCAATCAACCGACCGGCCAATCAACCGACCGATCAAACAACCGACCGGTCAATCATACCGCGTACCCCTCACCCTAGCGTATCACCAAAATTCGTTTCACTGGTTGCACGCTCCTTAAGGCTCCTGGAGGGTAAAACGAGAAACCGAATTTGATGTACCATCTGTTGCATACTTGAACAAAAGTATTTAAAATCTGACAGCTGTTTTTCTAGAAAAAGGAGCTCATTTTGGGCAATAATAGTATATTAAAAAACAAGTGTCAGAAGTCGACAATTATTGCACGAGTCCAAGTTTAGAAAACGAGCAGCGAAGCGCGAGTTTTCTAAAGGACGAGTGCAATATACGACTTATGACACGAGTTTTTTACACTATTTTTTCTATTTTGCCCTTTTTTGTGCCCTTTTTATACAAAAAAATTGAAATTTTGAAATTTAGGGAATTTTGTGGTGGTTGGTATCGCTGACGTAACATTTCAAAATTGTTCAATTGTTTTTTTTTTAAACTTTTGCAAAGGTTTTTTCACCGCCATTTGTCTCAAAATTAATTATTGTACAACATATGAGCCAAGATTTTTCATGTACGGCCCCTGAAATACGTGAAATCGCTGAAAATTTTTGAAAATACTGTCAGTAATTTATTTCTAAATGACGTTTGTGCGAGCGCTACCAACCTTAAGAAAAAAAAAATTACTACTTTTTCTATTTCGACACAGTGTGTCGAAACAGCTCCATTTCGATACAGTAGCCAGTGTCGAAATAGCGCTATTATAGACTCAAAATAGAAAAACATTATTTACAACTTGCCGGGGTACAAAAATCAACACGCAATAAATATTTTTCAGAATTTTCGTTTAGAAATTTACGTATTCGAATACACGATGTTAGAATAATTTTTTTTTGTAGTATTTTATGAAAGTAAATGTACTCATGTGGGACAAAATATTAATTTTAATTAAATTTTTCCCCAATTTAATTACTTATATACTTCTAATAAAATCAAAAATTATACGATAAATATTCCAATCACATTATGTGAAAACATCAATAACAGCGCCGCCAAAAATCTGCAAAGACCCCTTATAGTCCAAGAGGCGACCGCAAAAAATGGTTCCTATTTCTGAAAGGATGAAACTTTCAGAAAATATAGTACTTATGGTGACAATTGTCACTAGCCTAGGCAACCCTACCAGAACCTGATCCGACGGCCGGAAAACCACATTTTCGGTGCCCCCATAGAGTTAAAGCTTAAAATTAGTATCAAATTGTAGGTCCGTAAGAGCTGTTTCCAAATATATAGGGTTGCCTTTCTAAATCTTGATCGAACATATTAGCAACCCACTTTGAAATAACATGAAAAAAAAATTTCAAAGTCACCATAATCAATTGTCACCATAAGTACTATATTTTCTGAAAGTTTCATCCTTTCAGAAATAGGAACCATTTTTTGCGGTCGCCTCTCCGGCTATTAGTATTTGTTACGCGAAGATAAAATCTGAGGATGATAACGACG
>JAZBGY010001692.1:0-18080 GCA_037414755.1 Lydus trimaculatus
CAATTAGTTATAATTTCATAGATTAATTAAGTAATTGCACCCGATTCCTTCCAATTTAATTTTGAATTGTTTGAGAATGTCACCAAATAGAGAAGACCTACCACCCTACTATTACTATACCATCTCTGGATTACTATAATAGAGAATTTAATTCATTAATTCATCCTAATCCGGAACAGTAGAGTAATCGGCTTAAAGATATTAGGTACAAACGATCCTATTCACCCCCTTCTATGTCTTAAAATCTATATATGTCTTACGTCTTATTAAAACCGCCCCGAAAGTCATTCCTTCAATTCTATTATTTAATTCAAGATATTTTATTTATTAAAAAATTATTATTTAAGGGTTGGTTTGATACATGTCCAAACCTTTTAAACAACTTGTCAACATGTCAAAAATTCCATGATTTACACGACTATTCATCATCAGATTCAATAGGTCGTCCATCATTGTTGTTGATGACGATGATGATGATGATGATGGTGGTGGATTTTATTAATATTTTTTCTGTATTGAAAAAAAAAAATGCCAAATATTTACACCTTGTTGTCAGGGGTTGGTGTGTAAAAACCCTACAGCATTCAGGTGTTAGTGGCAACAATACTAAAAAAAAAATCACCCACCCCAATTTGAACATCAAAAGATTATTGTTTTATAAATATTATTAGAGAAAATTCGATAAGGGTTGATTGTTCGAGAATTGTCTAGTGTAGATATAACAATAAGAAATCGTCTATATTTATATTAATTACGTAGAATAATTAATTAATTTGTTTTGATAACGAGGCAAATCTATTGTTCTGTTGTTTCGTAGATTTACTCAACAATGATAGATGAAGGTATCTTTAGGAACTAGACCGAAATGGACTAAGGATGCTTTAGGCCCTGTTAATTACTAATAATT
Organism: Lydus trimaculatus; assembly: GCA_037414755.1. Taxonomy (NCBI): domain Eukaryota; kingdom Metazoa; phylum Arthropoda; class Insecta; order Coleoptera; family Meloidae; genus Lydus; species Lydus trimaculatus. The sequence continues at coordinate 908 of JAZBGY010001692.1, forward strand.
ATTAAAATAGATCTATTGTTGTTGTTGTTGTGTGTTAACAATTAATTGTTTCATTTAAAATGAATTGTTTTCTTGTAAAAGAAAACAATTCATTATTGATTTGTATATTAATATTAGAAATATGAGGGTGGTAGATATAGGGGGGGTGGAAATAAAAGGGCGCTTCTATTATATAGCATAAGCTGCAAATGACAATGAAATTGACGTGTTTCAATTTTGTTCAAGTTTGAACAGTTCGAAGGGACGTCAAAATGTGACGTTTAACAAATTGCGGTTGCTCCCATGTTACCACTCTTCCCCAAAACCAAAAAAACGAGATATCTTCAACCCGCTTATAGATTTTTGAAAATATCTTTCACCTAATGAATAAAGAGGGATGAAAACTATTTCGTATGTTATGTTAAAAGTGTTAGGGATGTTATTATCATCCCTTATACTCACATTTCTTAACAGGTGATGGACTCATCTCACCGTATCCAAAAAACACAACATTCCAATAGAGGAGGATTATTAGGAGTAGTTGGATTTTTCCAGCCATTTCGTTTATGCTTCTTCTTTAATTTATTATTTATTGATAACAAACAACAATAACAACAAATAAACACACACGTACACAGTGGAAATAAAAAAGGAGAATCACATAATATTAAAAAAAAATAATATAAGAAACGAGATTTAAACTGTAAAAAGGGGAAAATAGAGAGAAATAAGAGACATGGATCACAATTTTTACATTTTATAATTATTTATAATTATTTCTATTTGTTTATTGTATGGTTGTTTTGTTGTGGAAGATTGCACAAATTCATCACAAACACATCACAGACTTGACGACATTTTCACCCTTTCTAAAGACACTAAAATTACCGATATACCGGATTCGTTTCGTTTTTTTTTCTTCTACTATTACACTCTCTAATAGGGATGAAACTAGTAGAAAAACCACCACAAATCAGTAAGATAGACAGAGTAGAATGTGAAATAAGCCTCTTCTAAGCAGACAAAGCACCGACACGACGAAGTCAAAACGTGAACTGTAGTATAGTATCTGGAAAGTATGGCACAATGTTAAAGCTACTACCGGAGCTTTAGCTCAAGCTTCCATACGAATTTGAACGAATCCACACGAATAAAGCTCGATATTCTATCTTTGTTGCGTTGTTTATTCGGTGACCAACAAAAGCTGATTTATAATACCAGAATCACTGTTGTTGTTGTTGTTGTTGTGTAATTATTTTATCATAAAAAAACGAGAAAACTGTCCAGTTTTCTAGGTGGATTCTTTAGGTGAATCTGGAAAAAAATTCGTATCGACATTTAGTCGAAGAATAATCGAAATTACAACGATAAATTCTCTAAATTCTCCTACTCGCACATTCTGATATAGCATAGAGATGTTGTAAAAACTGTTGTTTTGTTGCGAATTTTTTCCCATCACAAACAAACCCCAAAGATTCCACATTATTGTTGGTATGTGTGTATGGGGGATGTATGTGTATAACGGCAAGAAAACGGCGAAAATTACGTAACAAAAACTTAAATGGACATTTGAATTGGATTGTTGCTTTTTCTACATCTTCTTGGAGGTTTGTTTTGGTGAATCAGAGGGGGTTGGTCACACTAAAAGTCATTTTGGATTTTAATAGATTATCGCCTTCTTTCCACATAAATTAAACTGAAATTGGGATATATACAGGGTTGGTCAGTTGAAGCTACAGTTTTCATGGGCCTTATCGATAAAAGCGTTTCTGAAATGAAAAAAACGATCAATATCTCTCAGAACCTATACAGAAATGAACAAAGAACCACTACAGCTGAAAGTTTGGAATGTGTGGGTTATGATAGTATTTTGCGTTTTCAAAAATCGTCATTTTCATTGAAAAAAAAAATTGAAGAAGATGGAAATTTTTCGTAATTTAAACAGAAATTCTATTTATAAACCGGTCAACGGCTTTTTAAAATCATACATGATTAAACTGAAATTCGTTGACCCATGTACTAATTCAGAATAAACAAATAATGGGGATTGTTTGCTGGAAAAATCGTCCATGCACTTTAAACTAAAATTAATTAACATAGGAAACATCAAAAAATATTCGATTTTTTTCTCTATGAAAATGACGATTTTTGAAAACAAAAAATATCGTAATAATCTACACATTCCTGAGTTTCAACTGTAGTGGTTTTTTGTTCATCTCTGTATAGGGTCTGAGAGATATTGACCATTTTTTCGTTCCAGAAATGCTTTTACCGATAAAAGACTACTCCTTGTGTAGCTTCAAATGAGTAACTCTGTATATACTACCCGTGGTGGTGGCTTTATCGCCATATCATTTGAAGCTACAGTTTCCATATCTTTTAGTAACGAAACAAGACACAAGGAGTACTCTGTCTAAAAATGACTTGATAAAAACGGTCAAAATCTCTCAGAACCTATACAAAAATGAGCAAAGAAGCAATACAGAACAAAATCCGGAATGTGTAGATTATGACAATATTTTTTATTTTCAAAAATCGTCATTTTCATTAAAAAAAATTGAAGAAGATTGCAAATTTTTCGTAATTTAAATAAAAATTCTATTGATAAGTCGGTCAATGGCATTTCTAAATCATACTATGGACTAATTCAGTTTGAATAAACTAGTAATGATAAGGAGAAACGTTGAAGTGGCGATTGTTTAATGGAAACATCGCCCACACACTTTAAAAAACAATAACAGATAATTGATCTACAGGTCAGCACATCTAACAATAAATTCAATGTCAAGGCAAGATAAACAGTGCATCTAACCTCTAAAAGTAGGTAAAATCAACTAAAACATAGAAAAAAATTCGATTTTTTTTAGATGAAAATGACGATTTTCGAAATTGAAAAATTATTGTCATAATCTACACATTTCGGAGTGTTAGCTGTCGTGGTTCTTTGCTCATTTCTGTATAGATTCTGAGAGATACTGACAATTTTTTTCTATTTTAGAAACGCTTTTATCGATAAAGCCCAGTTTGCTACCAAGTGATTTTTAGATATCTTTGTGTAGTTTCAAATGACTAACCCTGTATATACTACCCGTGGTGGTTGCTTTATCGCCATATTTTCACCCCCTACACTCGTTCTATATAAGCTAAATATTACCCCATAGAGGGTCAATGAGATGTGATAAAACATCGTTCTTTTCTCATCATCAAAAAAACAGCAACAACGTTGAAAAATTGTTAAAAATATTAATTTTTTCTCTTGTTGTTGAATAATAATACTACGAAATTTTCATGATTGTATTCGTGATTTTCAACCATGATAAAATTGGAGAAGTCACCATATACCATTTCGAAATAGGATAAGTTTTTATTGGTTTTTCAGCATTTTCTCCAACAAGAACAAAACAAAAAAAAAAAAAACTTTCCATCTTATCGAAGAACAATATTTTGATTAAGATCTATTTATAGCTGACTCTAAACAATCCTGTCGAGCATATATTTTTTGCTACATTTTTTTTCTATTGACTCAAACTGTATGGTAAGAGGATGAGACGCCAATATATAGGAGAAGAACGCTTCAATTCCATGCTTGGCTATCAAATGTGAACAACTAAAACTTAATTCTTATTACTAATTTCCAGCGACATTTATCATACAGATTTAGACAGTTTGTTGATAGTTGGAACAACAACCCCTTATAATACAGTCAACTCATGTCCACCACACTACACACTACAGTGTAAATGTTGGTAGTGGTAGTTATGTGATTTGCGGCTATAATTTTTCATGTTATGAAAAGTCTTGAAAGCTGTAGGAGATGTAATAGAACGACCCGTAATTAAACAATAAGTCAGTACGGTTGACGTGCACCACTTAATTTTCTTGAACAGTGTTAGGGTAGCGCGACCATACTAAGAAAACTCATTAATTAAAACCAATTGGTGTGAGTCAAGTGGTGGTTAAAAGACAAAATGTGTCGCTCTATGTTGACGTTGAGACAACTAAGACAGTAACCTTCATCAATCCTCTTGTTGGATGTCTTATTGACGATCCAACAGAAAATTACTAATTAATTAACAATAATAATAATAATAATAACAATAAAGAAAAATCGTGCTGTTTCTACAATCTCTGTTGCGTTTCTTTACGTGTTTATTATACGGAAAACGGAAATGGATAATTAGATCGAAACCAATTTGCATTTATATTACCATTTGAACAATGATTTTCCGAAAATTTAATTAAATTAATTAGCTTGAAACTGTGTTTTTGGTGTTGGTTGTGGTGGTGGTTGGGTAGTAGTAGTGGTGGTGGTAGTGGAAAAAGGGAGAGCATTTAGGCAATGATAACTTGAAGCAAGTTCCGGCGACCACTTAAAATCATCCCTCTTACCCGACTATACGTCTACACACACACACACACACACACCATCATTAAATTTAAGTTAATTAAGAAGATGAGATGAATGGACGAAGAAAAATCACAAACGAAAAATAGTAAACGACAAATATTTGAGCAACAATTGACACGAATCAACTATTATTAAAGTTAATTAGGATGTAGGGTGAATTTGTTTTAATCGGATATGTTTAATGGGACGTTGGTTATATTTCCGACATATTATTCTAAAAAATAATAATAATAATAATAATAATAATAATTTTGGAACAATTTGTATATATACCGATGTGGTGTACCTACTTCGGTGTGTGTGTGTGTGTGTGTTTACCTAATAGTCTCACCCCTTTTATCTCTCTATCTGTAGGTGAAATATACGGGAACCCTAAATCCTAATACACATTTACTCGTTTCGTTTATCTTTTGTTTAACAAAAAGCCATGTAATCCTCCAACTACCACACCACTATTACTACCCGCTACAACAGAATCTAAGCCGAAACCATTTCCAACTGGTGGTATTAATCAAGTATTCCCTAGTGACGGACTCTAGTGTATATGTGTGTGTGTGTGTGTGTGTGTAGAGAGAGGAAATTTAAAGGCTACAGAGGGTGGTGGTCCATATTAAATTCCCTTATTACATATTTGTTATATAGTTGTAGTATATCGTTTAGAATAAGATACGCACTGAACCTATTTTAACACACCTCTATATACGTATATAGATGTGTGTATGTGTGGTATGTGGGGTGGCTTTTATGAAGCGGTCTACCGGATAACAAGAGCGGCCAACCATCCAACCACGAACCTCTAACAACATTAACAGACCATGAACAAGGACAATACATCAATTTTCTGATTGTAAATAGTTTTGAAAATTGGATAGAACATCAAACAATATGATTCTACTTTGTAGTTTATTCTCTTCTATTTTTCTTTCAATTCTAACAAAATTAATATCGTAATCGATTAAAGTTGTTGATAATCATTTTTGATAAAGGTTTTGTGTAGACCCTTATCAAACAATGTCAAGGTCTATTTAGGGAAAATTGTCACATAAAATTTTTGATTTAATAATAACAAACTTATTGTTGATTTGATAAAACCATTTGTCGACTTTCGTACAATTTGTAGTTTTAGTATATGGAGTATAGTTTGGACTTTGTCTGATTAAATGAAACACGCAAGTTTACTCAACTCTAGACGAATATCAAACAGTTTTGTATCCAATTCAATAATACCATTACTGTCATCTATCCTTATCTATCACACACACACACACACCCACACACACAGGGTTAGTCATTTGAAGCTACAAAGACACAAGGATAGAAAGTCTAAAAATCTATATCTCTCTGAATCTGTACAAAAATGTCCAAAAAACCGCTACAGCTGAAGTTCTGGAATGTGTAGTATTCGATAAAAAAAATTGCGTTTTCAAAAATCGTCATTTTCGTATTTTAATTAATTTCAATTGATCTACTCTTGGAGGTTTATCTTACCTTGACATTGATTTCATTGTCAGATGTGCCGACGTGTGCATCAATTCATTTGAAATACGTATTTTTAATCTGTTACTGTTACTTTAAAGTGTGTGGACGAATTTTCCATTAAACAATCACCGTTTACCCCAACGCTTCTTCTTATCACTACTAGTTTATTCGTCAACAAATCTTAGTTTAATTACGACAAATTTGCAATCTTCTTCGATTTTACTTTTTCAGTGAAAATGACCATTTTTGAAAACGTAACAAATATAGTCATAATCTACACAGTCCGGATTTCCAACTGTAATGCTTCTTTGCTCATTTTTGTATAGATTCCGAGAGATATTGACGATTTTTTCATTTTAAAAACGCTGTTATCGATAAGGCTCATTTTGCTATCAAGTTTCTGTAGCTTCAAATGACTAACCCTGTATGTGATGATTCGTATCGTTTGTAATTGGGAAAATAAGAAAGAAAAACAACACACAAATTATCAATCTGTAAAGGTCGATATCTGTCGGTTGTATTTTTAGAAACCGAACTAGATTAAAATTGCAAATAAACTAAACAATATAGGGATTATCAGGACTTGCATTACCATTCCTGATATGGATATTTATCGTAAAAGATACAAAAAAAAACAAATATTATAAAAGAAGAATAAATTATTGCGTCAATTTGGTGTTTTGCAGTCGTTTCCACAATCACACAAAAATCGAGATACAGATCGAGATCTAACGTGGAATTTAACATTGTTAAAGTCAAAACTTTATGTATTGTATATAATTCACATTTTAAAAGTTTAATCGAAATGTTGACTTTAATGTAAATAAGTTTACGAATAATTCTACCGGGCGCATCCACCATTTTTCCCCAATTTTCAGTAGTATTATTTAAAACAAATCATCATGAAAACGTATCTAATTTAAAATTGAGATCAGGATCGAGACAATCTTTTATAAGTTTTTTTTTTGAATAAATAGAAGATTTTGTGGTGGTCTTAACGACTGCTTCCAAATCCCACTCAACTTTCTTTTTAAAAATTTTTCCTCAACCTTCTTGTAAAAATATTAAGTTCACTATGATGTGGGTTGTTTTTTTTTTTGTATTCCCGTTTGTGAACGGTCTTATTCCTTGTTATTTGTTAGCTGAACAGTATAAAGTTGCAACTATCCTCATCTTTATTCACTCAAGTAGTGGTAGTTTTTCGAACTTAACACACAAAAAAAAAATAAAAGTTTAATCGAAACCTTGACTTTAATAAAGGAAAAAATCTTTTCTAGTCAATAACACTTTTTGAAAACTTTAAAACTTGATATTTATGCAATCGTTCAGTTGTAGAAGAAGACGGACGAACTTCCAGATTCGATTTATTTCAAACTTGTAAGACACATCGTCGACGCTCAATTTGTGAATCAATCCGGAAAAACGTCGACAGACATTAGTGGATAATTCGATGACAATGGAAGTGTCTCTATAGGTAATTTGGAAGTACGAAAAATTACTAGAGTTTTTACCATTTCCAAATTACCTACAAGGGCACTTCTACTGTCTAAAATTGCATCCTATTTTTTTATTAATTTTGTTCTAATTCCACTGAAGTTTATAACAGATTTTGGAAAACAATACAATCGAGATTAAAACAAGTAAAAGTCACCTCAAGAGAGTTTAAACAAAACTAGTTGATAATAGTTTGTCGAAACTTGTTCCAATAATCATTAACTAGAAACATCAACTATATCATATATCTATGAACTATATATAGTTATACTATTATCAAGAAACTTTCCTAAAACTGATAGTAGAATTTCATATTGTCTAGGACAACCCCTACCAGCTACTACTACTATTAGACGTATATTAGATAATCAAGATAGAAAGAGATAGATATTGTTGTATATTATGTATGCTAGAAGGAAATTCACTAAAATCTCCAACACTATCCTTTAAATAACATGTTAATTAACTTGTTAACTCTCTTATAATCTTCTATAGAAAGAGATAGATAGTTCTAAAAGTAGAACTATAATAATATAGTTCTATTTTCGTTTATTATTTAATTAAAATTAAGATTGCCCTAATGTGGTAAGTCTATTTTAATTCCAAAAACAAGACCGGTTGCACTCGCACCCACTACTTGCCGCATTCGATATATTGTGGGCATAATTGTAGCAATTGGAAACATGTCTGTCTGGAAAGTAGAAGTTGTGGGTTCGAATCCCGGTAGTTGAATGATTTTTTTTTTGTTTTTTAATATCCTATGTTGGAATAATATGAAGTTTTATCGGATAAATGTCGGTGTTCCGGTCCAGTTATCTAAACGGGAAAATAAACATCTCTAAACTGGACTGACAAACAAAACAATGATAACAACAACACCTAAACCGTATTCGTTGCCATTTATTCGGTTTAATAGCCTTAACAATGTCTTGTATGTTTGCACGATTAGAACGAAATAATAATAATAATAGGTATGCTCAATAACATGAAAATTGCTACACCAAGAAGAGGGTAAGAATTTCTTGACCAAACTTCGCAAAAATCTTAAACTACTGAAAGATAGCAATTGATTAAAATTTCGTCGATATCTTACAGTTGCTTCAGTTTATTTTGACAATTTTACTAGGTGGATGTTTTGTGAGATTTTCTTTATTGTTTGGGGCTATTGATCGTTTTTTTCATTGTGTCATCATGCCTAAAGTGCGTCAACGTGGAAATTACCGCCAATCAAGCGAATTCGATAGAGGTCGTATTGTTGGTTGGAGCAAAGGTGGTTTTTCGTTGACAGAAATTGCAAATCCACCATAAGGCGCTGCTATCAGGCATTGACTAGGGAGAGGGTCAAGAACGTTGCAGAAGGGGAACGCAAGAGACCCAATTCTCCTTTTTGGTATTCCTCCGAGGCAATATGAAATGGTAGAACCCCCAAATTCTTCCATTTCTTGGACAGTTGGAAGACCCACTTTTCCAGTAGGATAATGCCCGTTCTCATATTCGATGACGTTCTGTCGACCGATTTGCAGAGGGTAATGTCAATCTCTTTCCATATTCTGATCTTTCACCCATCGAGCATGTTTGGGATATGATGGGGAAAAGACTGAGGAACTTGCTGCAGCGTTCGCAAACACCACAAGCTCTACAACATGAATTTCAAATTGTTTTGGATCCCTCAAGAGGAAATCGACTATCTGATAGATACGATGCCACGAAGGGAAGGACTGTGTGTAACCAATAGGGGAGACTACCTTTAATACTTAAATGTTCCTAACAACTTTGGTCAAAAAATTCCTACCCCTTGTTGGTGTTGCAATTTCCATGTCGTTGAGTACAATAATAATAATAATAATAATAATAATAATAGAAACAATGTTAAAATACCGCAAAATGTGAATAGTAATCGATTAAATTTGATTATTCTTGAATAAAACGCAGAAACTTCGCTTTTAACTGACATTAAAATATTATCGATTTGTTGGACGGTTAGTTAAGTTCTTTTAAGCTTTATATAAGTTACGATTTGTGCATTCCAATAAGACCCTACCTACATTTTAATTTAATTAAAAATTATCAATCGAATAAAATAATTGGTGGATTATTCAAATTTTCTTTTAATTTAGAAATGTTGGACGAACATTGAGGGGGTGATTTACTACGTGTACAAGTTAAATTTTTCGTACAACTTCCCAGCTTGATTATCTCTAACTATATAGTCGTAGTATACTATGTATAGGAGTGAGGGAGTCTTTATTGCTTAACAAGTCGAGCAATTTCATACATATTCATCAATTTTCCCCTCTCTTATGTATAGCGCCGTTGTCGTCCGCTGCTTTCACATTAAAGCCCCCCAACTCATTTTGTTGGTTTTTTTGTTTTGTTTTGTAACAAAAATCGACAAATAATTTCTATTGATTTGAATAATTATAATTTGTTTTTTTGTTTTTTGCTTCTCTGATTGTTGAATATAGGGGTGGAAATATAATGGAATTTCTCCAATTTTCATCAACAACATCACTACAATACAATACAAATATTTGGAAATTTTCATTGTTTTGTTAGTTCATCTTACAATAATCGTGGGGTAGTTTTTAATATATGAATCTTTTATATCCACTTGATTACAGTTGGAAATTCCAACAGGTTAATTTCATTCTCTTGTCTCCAATATTCATTGTTATGTTTGTGTGTGGTAGTGGTAGTAGTAGTAGTAGTTGTAGTGCTACCACTACTCTATTTGATGATGGTGTTAGCCGTTATGCTAGTAATCGTACTATATACACACACACACACACACACACACACGAATGAATGAGACGACCAGATTTGTATGGAAATTGAAAATTGAAAAATAAATGGAACAATCACCATTACTAAGAATGGGAAATTTTCATAGAACTTGTAGAAAATTGCTCATAACTTCTACTTATTTGGCATATTATTAGATCTTTTTTCTTCTATACGATAACAGAAATTAGAATAGAATTCTATGGAAAAAAATCCACAACTTTATCTCGATTCTAACACTATCATACACAAAATTAGTCGTTTTCAAAAATCGTCATTTTCATTGATAAAAAAGAAATTTAAATATGTAGAAATTCTATTAATAAACAGGTTATTGGCTCTTTTAAACTAGTAATGATAAGAAGAAGCGTTGAAGTAAACAATTGACGATTGTTTAATGGAAACATTGCCCACGCACTTGAAAAAATAAACAATAACAAATGAATTGGTGCATACGTCAGCACATCTAACAATGAAACAGTACAACTGACCACTACAAATAGATCAACTAAAATGATTAAAATACGAAACTTGGGAAATTATTCGATTTTTTTGCAATGAAAATGACGATTTTCGAAAACAAAAATTATCATAATCTACAAATTCCAGAGTTTCAGTTGTAGGGGTTCTTTGCTCATTTATGAATAAATTCTGAGAGATACTGACTGTTTTTGTGTTTGAAACTGTTTCATCATTTATAGCAATACGAAAAATTGCGGCTCAATCGCTGGGACTTGAACCCAAGACTCCTACTAGTCGGATTCAAGCCTTTTTTGGATTATTTCGCTTTATTTGATATAATTTATTGATAAACTGCCTTCATTGGAAAATATCGATTGTTCTATGTTTGTTGTTGTTTTGATGTTATCACAGCTATTGTAACCCAAACTAGAACATTTCGATGTTCTATTATATTTATTTATTGATATATTTATACCGCCTCACAATCAATTACTCTAATATGTACATATGTTAAACATAAATTACGATATTACAAACACAGTATTGATCAAAAACATACATCGACATATACGTATATATTGGGATAAAATATAGTGGAAATTTCCATAAAATACAGGAAATTAATGGAATGTTTGACAACCATTAAATTCAATTATTTTTGTAAATTTTTGTAATTCAAATAATGACCTATATATTGGTAACAGATCGTCTTTGTTGCACTCATACAAAAATCCTATATAACGATAAAACGTTCACAATGTTCATAACAAAGATAATCGATGATTTTACACAGTTATTGTAGGGGTAGATTGTTACGCGACATCCTATATATTTTTATCAAAAACGTTTTATTGTCGAAATCTCAAGACTAATGATATCCTCCTTTCAATACACATCTTTACATTTCCTTTCATATACATATACCTACTATACACTAGTATAGAATTTCAGGCTATGTTCAGTCGAATGCAAATAATGATGTCGTAGTAGTTCTATCCCATCAAAAAAAAATCATCAAATGGCATGGCAAAGTCTCTTGATTCGTTTTTATTAAAATTAAAATCATTTGATTCGGAATTTGTTGATAAAACGATCATAAGTAATCACAGCACGAATACACTTTTGGTGCAAATACAATAAGGGTTAAAAGCGGGGGGTTGGGTGATGATATAAAAGAGATACGTATACGTGTGTCTTTAGATGGGGGCATTTATTCGTGAAACTTTCCGTTTCTCATCTGTATAGCAAAGGCAAAAAAGAAACACAACAACAATATAGACACCAATACAAGTAAGAGTGAGATAGAATGATTGGAGCACACGCAATGTAATCTTCTTATTTTAAATTTAAATAGAAATAGAACACACGCTATCCAACAATCGACCCGAAAATCCTTTACATTATTTCTTTTCAAGTTTATTGCCATATAATTACGAAAATTCCATTCTCTCTCTATATATTTTTTTGCATAAATCTCTCTTTCTCTAACTTTGTTTTGTGTCTTTGTCACATTTATTATTGTGGTGTTATCCAACGAACGACTCAACACACACACACAAACAATAAAAATGAAAATTGTTGTAAAAAGGTCCAGCATTTGTAAAGACAGGAAACAGGGATTCCTGTAGGAAATGGTCGAGAGTTTACCTTGAGAGAATTGCATTAGGAAATCCGGTTTCTATGTTTAATTTTCTTGGAAATATCGCAATAAATTTGAAATGTTTAAGTTAAAAATTAGAAACAACAACAACAAACAAACAGGACATGATGTTGTTCGTCAATACAGCTGCCACTTCAAATTCCTCTTGTTGTTGTTGTTGTTCTTCTATACTGAGCATTTTCATTCCAATTTGTACGAATTCCACGTCAGACTTTGATGTTTAACGGGCGTTAAAAGTAAGTGGTGAAAAAACAAAACCACCCCTGTGTACTTCTATGTGCTTTAGTCGAAGAACAGATTGTAGTAAAAACAAATGATTTTTTTTTTGGTAAATGAAGGAATCTTAATAGAAACTACCCAATTTTAGTTTGTTTGAAATGACAGAAAAGGATTACTTTTTTTTTCGTGTGTCTTTCTTATTGATTTTGTGTGGTGGTTTCCTTTTTTCTTTTTCTTTTTTTAATTAATTTCACCCCTCTAAACATTTTTGGTTGAAGTAACGTGATCGGCATTTCAATCAATTTTCTGTGTGTAGTCGTCATCGTTGTGTGGTTGTCGTCGTTTTCCTACAAAGTTTTCAATTTTAATTTTCCTCTTTCTTTTTCTTTCTTTTTTTTTTTTGTCTTGTTCCTGTGAATTCTTTTAATAGAAATTCTTCGCTGTCTTTAATCTAAAAACGATTCATTAATAAAAGAGAATCCGTATATGTATTGCGCAATTTAAATGTGTAACTACTAAGAGTAGAAGATCAAAGGACAAAATCTTGTTTTTTTTTTTTTGTTGTTGAACCGTTACTAACAAGTCAACGTTGATCAATATATACAATTTAATTGCTTTGTTAAATCAATTAAATTTTGCCTATCGTTCTTGTTAACATTTTGTTAATTACTGTTTAGGTGATAATTTGGATGGAATCTCAGACATTTCCATTATTACAGCTACATCTAATGAAATGTTGCTCAATCTACAGCAGATTATCTTTCTGGGAGTAGAGAAGAGTGTCCCGATCTTCAAGGATGAGGGCTTTTGACTCAAGTCAGTGCCAGGGCATCAGGGATTTGCTGGCAACGAAATAGCCAATGTCCTTGCAAGAACAATTTCTATAGCTCCACTCATTCGTCCGTAGGCTAGCCAAGCCCCACAGAAGGCAGGAAATCTATGCGTGGGAATGGAGCAGGAAAATGCTCCACTGGAGACAATGTCCAGGAATGCGACAGGCAAAAAAGTTTATTGACTATTTGCCTCAGAATGCTAGAAAGCTTCTCGACCTAAGTAGGAACGAACTAAGACTGGTAACGGGACTCTTAACTGGGCATTGCCCAGTGAGATACCATCTCAAAAAACTGGGCTAAGCCAACAGTGAAAAATGTGGATGAAAGCTCTGTACAGATATAGGCAAATGTGATGCCTTGGTTCACATAAGACTCACCCAGCTAGGCAGTGTGACTCTATCACCTGTTGAAGTCGTGAAGAGGTCTCCCAGAGTAATCGCTTCACTAAAAAGATATCTGTTTCTGCAATATCAATAGTTAGAGCATTAATAACAATAGATCAACTATATCTAAACAGGCCAAACGACCCCTATTAGCCAATATAATCTAATCTAACGTTACAATGAAGCAATATGTAACAAAATATGGACAAATACTTACCGGACAATCCAAACTCAAAAGAAGCATTTGTAGAATGGAGCATTATTAGAATACTTCTAATCCGTAAAATTGAAGAATTCTGGAAGTAATAATTGGATTACTCAGCTCAGGATTACGCGATGCTGAAAGATACGTTCAGCATTGTAAACCTATGTTACCATAAACAACCATCTCTGAACTGGATTGGATTGGAGTGTACTTCAGCTTAGGGAGATGTACTTTTGAGTAATGAAGTGTAAGCTGCTGCGTTTTTGATTAGCGTTCGTTAAATATCACCAGTGAAACCTCCAAATTTTCAAAACAGAGGAATACTGAAATGCCTTTCAACTAATTTTTGGCAATCCAAATGTTTAAGAGTAGCATTGTTCAAGTTCAATTGAATTTAATCAACCAAGAGCGATACAGTGAATTGCCAAACATTGCACTGTGGTAAGCCAAAATTTGGATACTCAGGGACTGAGAAGACACGTCAGATTGTAAAATTTGAATAATGAAGTGTATGCTGCTACGTCTCTGATACACTACCATTTGTTAGAGTATCATCAATAAAACTTCTGGATTCTCAAAACTGGGGAGTTATTTTGGACAGTCCGAATGGTTCAGAGGAGCATTGCTCAGCTTCACTTGAGGGTAGTGCGTCGAGTCATATAACGCCAAATTCAATTGAATTTAGCCAACCAAGAACGAAACATTGTACGATGATAAGCAAATTTGACATCCTCAGGGACTGAGTTTAATCTAGTCTGTATCAGTGTGTGGAACAATGTGACACATGCTTTGTCACTACTCCACACTTCTCCAATATGGTGAAGTTTGTTGAAGAAGGATCTGGAAGAAATACCAGCTGATCTAGAGCTTCCTGTGCTTTAAAGCAATCATAACAAAACACATAGTAGACTTGCTTCTCTTTATTATAATTAAGGCAGTAATTTCTAAATGTTTCTGGCACAAATCCAACACTGTCACTATTTGAATAACAACAATTCTTATTCGTTAAGGTGACAGTTGTATTTTTTTTTGGAAGTTGTTTTACTTTCTTTTCTATTAAATACAAAAGAAAATGCTTCAGACGTGTATTCAAAAGAATAAAAACAGAAGAAGATAAAGAAAGTTTGTTGTTTCAGTAGTTGTGTGCTGTGCTGAAATTGTTGTTGAAGAAGTATACTTGAGTGAATAAGTGAGAGAAAAATCTATAATCTCACCCTCTTGTAATGGTCTTAATAATGCTATTATTATTATTATTAATAATAATAATAATAATAGAAGTAATAATTCGGTGTTAGTTTGTTTCAAAATATACAAATTGTGTTCTATGTGTTTGTTAGTGAAGTTTATTAGAGAAAACCGAAATTGTAGAAGTTTGTTAGTATTTCGATAATAATTCTAGAAACTTGGGGAAATTACACAAAACTTTTCCAGTTGAATTTGACAAATTTTCTAATTAATAAATGAATGCACTAAAATTCACAATTTTCACCACCCTATACTATAACATGTATACATCTACACTTTTTGAATGGCTAGTAATTAGATTCCTTTAAAGATTTGAATATTTCGCTTTTAGAACGGGATTAACACGTCGGCCTTATTGCCACCGTCATCGTCGTCGTCGTCGTCGCCAATCAATTTCTTACAACACAGGTTTTCCCTCTATTACTACCATCACTCGTATAAACTTTCCATCTCTTCTCTCCAACAATTTTCTTCTTCTTCTTCTACTTCTTCTCCAACGTAACTGTCTTAGAAGGTCTGATTTACTGATCCTGGTTAGAGCCAATTTACGTTAAATATTGATTGTGAAACGGCAGCAATTGGCGTCTTGTGTGCGTGCATACTATCCACCCCCTATTTCTCTCAATCTATCTATCTCTCTCTCTCTTACACACTAACTCACCCTCAACAACTACTACCTTTATTCCTATTTTATACGGTTGAAGTTTACGTGACATGGCCCTAACTAAATTAATTAAAGAAGAAATAGCACCCTCACTGTACGACAGAGTTGTATATGTAGGTACGTTTTGTGAAATCCTCTCAGAAAAATATTGAACAAATACCGTCGCGTATTATTTGTTATCTTTGATAACAAATAACGTACCTTTTTAAAACGAAAGCTTTTAAAAATGGTAATAGTGTTATTATTAAGGGGGTCTTGATGATAATGTTATCGCTTTACTTAGCCGTTATAGCCGTCATCGTGTACTTCTTCTAGTATTACTACCACCACCACCACCACTACTATCACATTTTAGTTAATGAAGGGTAGGAACGTAAAATGCTACTCGATTTTCGTCTCTTTAATCTTACCGTTTTACTGGAAAATTTCACCATCATCTTTTAGTAATCATTTTACGTAATGGGCCTTGGAACTTTTAAAATCGTTAAAGTTCTACGACAAAACTCTAAAAAGCCGAGTAATAGGCGATAGAGAAAGAAAGAGAGAGAGAGGGACTAACTAGAATGAGATAAATTTTAAATGGTAAAATATGTATTATAGCTAATTGTTCATTAATTATTAAAACGTCTCGCCCTCTCTCTCTGTCATACACACATAGACACAGATCCTCTAATGATTTTTCTTTTAAGGGTGCATTCCATCGTCGTCCTCAAATAGAAATTCTATTTTAAATTAAAATAATAATTTAGTGTGAAATTCTTATCAAAATCCCGTCTAAAATCCAATTTAGCTCAAACTCATATTGTGTAGGTATGTGTGTGTGTGTGTGTGTGTGTGTGTGTTGCCTAACACCAACATCGACTTAATTAAACCGAATTAAAAGCTTAAATTGAGCTTGAAATGAATTAACAAACGTTTTACAAATGCTGATTAAACACATTTTTCACACACATATAGATGATACCGCTTTGTACATTGTACACCACCAAAACAAATGATTTTTATCATATACCGACACTTTCACCCCTCACAAAAAAAAACTAGCAATATTAGAAACCAACTCCTCCAACTATAACCACCACAGCACGTTATCTAATAAAGCGCATCACATCCCTCTCTTACCCCCTATTGAGCACAAGTAGATGGGCGTTACAGAATGACACTTTACTTTTTACCATTCCCCATTGGGAGGGAATGAGGAACAACTACCAAAAAAAATAACACAAATAAACGAGAGAGAAACCTCAAGTTGAATCTCATTTGTCTTTGGACATAATAAAATGTGCACGACTTCTATTAGTTCCGGTTTCATATCTTCTACTACCGTTACTTTTCTGTTTGTCCCGGAAGTAGAAGAAAAA
>JAZBGY010001693.1:0-18076 GCA_037414755.1 Lydus trimaculatus
ACCAAAAAAAAAAAAACAATTCTCTTGTTATTATTAATAATTAAGTGAAATATCGTGAAATTGTTGTTACAGAAAAATCAGGATCCTTTTCAGTATCATTAATAACAAGCCACTTCCGTAATTAACTGCATGTCGAGATCGGTTTTTCTACAGTTGAGATCTTCATTATTCCATTTCTTTTTTGGTAGAAATTATTGTAAATTTTCTTGTCCACTGTTGGATAACGGACGATCTAACTGTAAAACTTCGCCAACTTAAAACACGGAAAAACAACACAAATCTTCTAGATTCGTTGTTATGGAAAAAACGCTAATTATGTTAATTAAAACAATTATAATTAGAAATGTACGTGTGTGTGTGTGTGTGTGTGTAAGTTTTGTTTTTGTTGCAGCGAAGGTCGGGCAATAAATCAAAACACCTAAGCGAAAATTTGCTCTGTTACGAAATTCGTTTGTTGTATTTTTTTTTTGAAGTTATACTTCTTTTGGTGCGTTGTGAGTGAAATTTTTTGTTTGTGACGGAAATTGCGCGTGCGCACTATGCATTGAAAAACGACAGTATGAAGTTATGGACGCTGTCTCTCTCTATTAATGTCAATTTTTAATGCAATTGCTGAAAAATAAGCATTAACGAATCTTATGGTTTGCAAATAAGTTGAAGTCAGATAATAAACAAAACACGCGGTCAGATGGTGTTTCTGGCGATCTCACTTCAACTTATGTGAAAGACGCAAGATTGGTTAATGCTTGTTTTTCCTCCTATGTACCTATTTGGTAGATTCTACCGATATATAGGTTGAGACATTTCATTTAGGAATATAGGACAGTCTTGAGAGTGGGTAAGTTTACAAAGAATCTATTAGCCATCTCTTTTCAATCCAGACGAAGGCTATAAGACTGTCTCGATTCTTGTAGTTTCTCCTATATTGCTAGATGAACTGAATTTAGATTTTGAATAACACCAAAGAAGTATAACTTCTGATACACTCTTCCACTTTTTTTCAACTTAAAAATAATGATTTATCGATATCGATGTATTATTTTACA
Organism: Lydus trimaculatus; assembly: GCA_037414755.1. Taxonomy (NCBI): domain Eukaryota; kingdom Metazoa; phylum Arthropoda; class Insecta; order Coleoptera; family Meloidae; genus Lydus; species Lydus trimaculatus. The sequence continues at coordinate 1,047 of JAZBGY010001693.1, forward strand.
ATAAATTATTTAAATAATAAACGATTACCACCCGTCATGTCATTATTTATTGCATAGTGTTGCCCGATTGGTGGTAGTTGTAATGAATTTTTCAGGAATTCTACAAAAAAAAAACGACTGAAAATATTGATAACAATCACAATTTGAATTCTCACAATAAACAATCGCTTATATCTGGCAAATAATAATAATAATGGACATGATTTTAATACTTTTCGTGTCAGTTAATCGTCGATAAATTCACAACAATTCTAAACAAAACAGAAAAAAAACTGTTTATAATCCAACTGTATTTTATAAATACTTCCGTTTATTTTATTGCAAATTTCAACAAAAATAGACAACAATAACTCTATTGTTTCGTGTAATTCTTTAATATTAAAAAAATAAATAAAAGAAAAAAATAACAAAGTTGGGCGGTGATTTCAACGATCGATCACACACACACATGTATTTTTCGAAATAATTCCATTTCATAAAACAAAACAAAAAAAATAATCAAACGTAGGTTGATTGTTTATACAATAGGAGCGTCCCAACGCCTACAATTCAATCAATACACGATATTCTTCCTGAAAAAAAGCAAAACGGCCACATTTTTGATCTTCTAGAAATTATTTTCAGTGGAAACTCCACGATCTTAATAATAAATCATTGATGTTTCTTTCAGATAATAACTGGTAGTAGTTGTAATAACAATAACTTGACATTGATATAGATAAAGCGGCAATATCTTGATGATGATGATAATAAACGAAGATAATAATCGAAATTGTAATTCTAGAACTGTTTTAATAATAATAAATCGTGTCAGTTCATCTATAACTTTGATATTAATTAAAATTAAAAGATAAGATCTGTATCTATCGTGAATAACACCATACTTATCACGTTATACATATAGATTGTTGTTTTTTTTTGGTTTAATTATTTAAACAAATTATTGTTGTCATTCTAATAATGATTATAGAGTGTGTAATATTGCTGTGTCAGACAATAACAATAGAAGGATAGAAAATAAATAATTAGTATAATGTTAATAAATAATAATTGATAAGCGGAAATTGACGACCTTCAAACATGGACTGGCGACCTTGTAATCTTACTAATCATCAGCTATTTGTAGTATAATGTTAATTTTTTTCTTTAATTTTTATTTAAAAAACTACTCGCTTGATTGATCATTGAAGTCTCCATAGAATTTTCAACAATTCCAGCAAAATCTTCATGATTACGTAATGGATTCTATCAAATTTTGTTGATGATTTTCCAAAATTGGCAGGTAGCTCGCTCGACCTAGCGTTGGAGTTTCCACTGAAAACCCACCGATTTCTCTGAATTTCGTCAAAATTCTCACAACTATGCTAATTCGATGTCACCATTTGATTTAAAGGATTTTTATCGAAATTCGTTAAAATCGCGATATTTCGCTTGAAGACTTACCGTTGTGGCCGTTGATTTTCGGATGGTGTCCGTTTTGTGGTAGATAATGATGGGCTGGTGGTTGTTGTTGATGATGATGATGATGATTGATATGCCCATTGGCCGAATGTCCAGTCCTTAATACGGTTTGGGGCATTTTACCTCACATTTTCCACGAAACTGCGTTATCAAAAATAATGATTTTAAAGTGCGTTTTGGTGGCGGCAACGACAACGACGACGACGACGACTCCTCTTCAAATATCGAAACGACAGCACTACACACAAGAAAATCCACACTACTACTACTACTTACTATTACTACTACGATGACTTCTTGTTGTGGTTTTCAAGTTGTTGAAAGAAATCACCTAGATGCTAGATGCGTGTCCGAGTTGAATCGACTAGAGGCGGAACTCTACGGACACCTGTTGTTGTTGTTGTTATTGTTGTTGTTGTTGTTATTATGATGCGACTCTTTCTATTCAAAATAGCGTGTTATTGCGGAACCTTAAACTTTGGACCATATTTCGCTGGTAGTTTGTTGTATACCTAAAGGGTGTTACGGTTGAGGGGTTGTAACAGGTTGTTATTAACCGTTCTGGAAATGTTGTTAAGGGTGGTTTTATTGATGAAAAAAAAAATAAACAACTAGAAAACTTTCTTTGGGATTTATTTCTGAGTAATCTACCAACATTTACAAATTCTTACAAATTATTTACAAATTAATATTTCTACAATAAAGTGGAGATTAAGAACCAAACAAAAATTTATAGAAAGGCACAATACGTGTTAATTATTTTTGTTTTTGTTGTTTTACTCTTGGAAACATTGAAAAGGTGGACTAGACGCGCTAACTCCTAATGTTCTTATTGTTCTCATTTATTGCGAAAACTCTAAAATTATCAATACACACAGATTACAAAAACTATCTCGTTCTTCGGTTTTTTTTTTTTGCTTATGCAACCATATTTCGAACGAGTTTAGAACGTAATCTAAACAGTCATGTATACTCTGGTCAAATCTACTGTGCAAATTTTATACAGATATCCCAATAAAATACTTTAGTTTTTACAAATATATCGCATGTCCCACCGAAAATTCCTAAATTACAGGGTCGATGGGTTTATATATCATTTATACATATATATGTTTTTATATCTATAGATTAATCACTTTGTTTTTTAATATAAATTATAATTATGCTAAGATTTGCCGCAATTTGCAGCCCACACAGTAAGTCCTGTTGTTGGGTATTTTATTTTTGTTAAATTTTTTTAATTTTTTTTTTTTTGTATTTTCTACCACCACACTATTATCACAAATCTAAAATTTGGATTCATCACCAATCCGTCGATGATGATGATTATTATCATCCGCATACTAGGGTTTAAGTCGTTTAAAACCAGCACCATCTTGTCCTAATTTCAATTCTTCATATAATGTTGGATTGACTTCAGTTTGTTGTTGTGTTGGTACATGTAGTGCTTCATTCTTCCAACCTTGACCACCTGATGATGATGATATAGCTATACCATTAGTTGTACTACCACCATTCAACATTGTTGCATCACTTTGTGGCACCTTTAAGTATTTGTTAGAAAATTTTTGTTTTTATACTCAATGATATATGGGAAATTGCAACACCAAGTAGAGGTTAGAAATTGTTTGACCAAACTTAGCAGAAACGTTAAACTATGAAAAATAACAAATCGCCTTAACCGGAATCAATTCACCATCATGCGCCGCTACCTGGCATGGACTAAGGAGGGTCAAGAACGTCACAGAAGAGGAATTGGGGGCAAAGAAGAATAAAAAGACCGCTATCTTCGTCTTATGGCAACGACAGACGGATTCTCCTGTAACAGATCAATTGCCTAATGAAGGTACTCCTGTGACCTCTCGAACAGTTTACCGCAGAATCAGAACTTTGGGCTTGCAATCGTCACCATTAATAGCTCAACATCGATAGCAGCACTAGAATCTCGAGTGGCAGAGAGTGGTGTTCTTGTTGGGGATGCATGAGGGTCAGACCAAGACGTGCGAAACGTCGAAATGTTGCATTTTCTGTTGCAATGCCTGTGCACTGTGGGGATTATGGTATGGGCTATTATAACTTATGGAAGTAGGTCTTATTTGGTATTCCTCAGAGACAATATGACCGTCCAGCGATATGTGGATGAGGTGGTAGAACCCCATTTTCTTTGGACAGTTGGAAGACCTACTTTTCCAGAAGGATAATGCCTGTCCTCATATTGAAAAATGTTGTATGGACCGATTTGAAAAGGGTAATGTCAATCTTTCGCCCATTGAGCATGTTTGGCACATTATGAGGAGAAGACTGTAACTTCCGCTGATACAGCAAGCTCTACAGCACGAATTGTAGGTTGCTTGGGATACAATACACCTTCTTGGTGTTGCAATTACCATGTCATTGAGTCAATATAGAATTTTTGATGAATTTTACCTGAATGTGGTCCATATTGACTTCACGTAAATAACTGGGATTTTCAAAGGCGACACCATTTGAATTTTTATTACCCAATAAACGTTTAGTACGTACAAACCATACAGTACCAATAATAATAGCAGCAACAACAACTAATGCTAAAACAATACCAACAGCAACACCAGCATGTGAAGTATCATCACTATGACTAGCCGCCGATGTTATATATTTATCACCCATTGTAAATTTAATTGGTGCAGTAAATGTTGATGTACCTTTACTATTACCAGCTTTAATAACACATTCATAGGTTGCACCATCTTTTAAATCGCTAATTTTCAGGTGTGTTTCAGGTGTGTCACTTTTTTGTGCTGTTCGATTATTATTGTTATTATTATTGGCATCTAATAAACGCCAAAAGACACGATACAATTCAACTGTATGTGGATTCTTTATTGGTGGATCCCAAACGATATTAACACTATGAGAATCAATCATTTCAATACGTATATTTTGTGGTGGTCCTGGTAATTTTTCACGTCCTTCATGGAAACAACTCATTATCTGTTTTGTATATGATAAAACACAAATTTTACTATTAATAATTGGTTCACCACGACACCAATCTAGACAACGTCTTGGTACACCCCATTGTGCACAACAATTTCGATGATCTGAACCATCAGCAGCACATTTCATTAATTTATCAAAATCACCAATACATTGTGGTTTATCAATAACAACGTCCATATCTAAATAGAATGAACAAGCATCCATACATGGTGATGTAACATTTTGTTCAATACAACATTGTGTTATATTTGTTATTGCTGCAATATTACGTATACGTACTGATACTGGTTGTGTTGCACTACCAAATGCATTCTCAGCATGACAATAATATTCACCAACATCTAAATCGGCGATATTTTTTATTGTTAAATCCATCAAATATTTATCAGTTTCATCTTTAATTGGTCGTATTGAAATATCGTATTTACCACCTTGTATCACAGGTGTACGATCTTCATGGCTACGCCAAAATATCATTTTAGGCTCGGGTAATGCATCAACACGACATTCTAATGTAACTGAATCACCAAGAGCTGCCATTGTTATACCACTAGCTTGTATATGAGGGCCATCTTTGAAACAAATCCAACATTAAAACATCAATGCTTATAACTATAACGCAATACTTACGACTTATTGTAATCCTTCTAGATGCTTGCATTGGTGTTCCATAACCATTATCAGCATAACAAGAGATTTCATTCATGTCTCTAGTGACATTATGGACAACTGTCACCATATGCCTTGTGGTATCTTGCCGTACCAATCTACCAGAGATATACAGCGAAATTGTTGGCATCGGTGTACCCATAGCGATACATAAGATTGTCATGCTACTACCTTCAATCACTAAATTGATTGGATGTACAGTTGGTGGTTCAACAAATGCCGGATATGCTGGATCCGTCCATGCTAATAATGTTTCAGACGGCATACTAGCACCTTTATCAGTTATTGCAACTACATAAACAATATATTGTGTATTTGGATTTAGATTTTTTATCATAAATGATGTTATAGAACTATTCATTTGATGATATTTATCTTCTGTGGAATTTTTATAAAAAATTCGATAAATTATTTGTTCAGATGGATGACTGAATTCAGGTGGTTGCCATGTTATTGTTACCCATGTTGCACTATGCGATGATACAGCCAATGTATGTGGTGGTGATGTTACAGCTTTCACCCATTGACCATCTTGTTTTACTAATTTTATTACGATTATTGATGATGGTAATGATGTACCATGTTGATTTCGTGATACAACAAAAATATGATAAGTAGCTTCTGCTTCTAAACCCGAAATTGTTGCTGTGGTTGTACTGACATTCATTTGCTAAAACAAAAAAAAACAAAAAACGAGTTTTTTGATTTATCAAAGTGTGCAAAAATTTTGCAATTACTCCCTTACATGATCCAATTTCAATAGAGTTTCATGCATCGATGTATTATCAACTTTTTGATAATGTACAACATAATCATTGATACCATTACCATCAATTGGTGCTTCCCATTCCAAGATTATTGTTTGATTATCAACAACAGTAGCATGTAATTCTGATATAGGTCCTGGTATTAAACCAGTACCTTCTTCAAAACATTGTGCAATATTACCAATATATGGTACACATGTTGTTGCTGTTACCAATAATGAATCAATCATAACACCAGAACATAATGATAAACAACTATTTGGTACACCGCGACGTTGGCAACATGGAGCATGATTTCGTCCACCAGCACCACAACGTAATAATGTATTAAAACTACTAGCACATTTACCAGCTAATAATTTTATATCACTCATATTAGCATTATATGAGCATAATGGTAAACATATTGGACTTAAATCAGCTTCTATACAGCATGCTGTTACATTATAAATTGAAGATTCTTCAATTTTCTCTTCAATAATTTTACTTGCTGTACGGAATGTGATACGACTACTCGCTAATCCGATACCATGCGTATTAACAGCTTCAACATACACCTCATAATCGGTATCGCTTTCTAAATTTTCCAAAATATACGGTGAATGAACCTTCCCTATCAATTTATAATCGTTATCATTGATAATGAAGGCGCGATAATGTAGATTGTAATGCAAAACTGTATCGCCAAGACTTTTAGGCGGTGACCAGTGAATTATAGCAAATTCCGTCTCTATATTGGTGATGTGTAATTGTGTGGGAGCACTTGGTAAAACACCATAACCTTGCAAAAGACAATTCGTGTACTCGCCCATGTAACGCAAACATCTACAAAAATTTTGGGCAAATATCAGTAAAAAATTTCTAATCAAATCAAAAATGGTTTACTTGAAATAATTGAAATCGATACTGGACACATTGCCAGTACATAATTGTTGACATAAATCCGGTAGACCTCTAGCTTTACAACATGGTGTATGATCTAAACCATTTGTTAAACAACTGAATGTATCAGCCGCCCATGGTGCACATATCATTAAATCAGTAATTTCAACTGTATCAGCTAATGATGGATCACATAATTTATTAACACAAGTCTTATGTGCTATACCTTTATTTGCACAACAACTTTTTATATCTGGTAATTGTGGTATTTGTCCACCTGTTTTCGGTTTCATATTACCAGGTGTTAATGTTAATGAACGTACTGTATAACTTGGTAGACTTGTACCATGATTATTACCAGCTATTACACTAATTTCATACATTGTAAATGGTGTTAAATCATTTATTATTGTTGAACTATCAGTAGATGGTACTTTTAACAATATTGAATGTGATGAAGTTACTGATTGTTTTGTTGTTGTTGTATCTGTTATGCCTTCGTCTAGTAAGTGTTCATCAAATGAACGTAAAGATGTCACATTTATTGAATATTCAGTTATTGATTCACTATTTGAAATCGGTAAGGACCATGTGACTTTTAAGGATTTCTCAGTCAAAGCTTCCACTTCAACGTTCTCAGGAGGACTCGGTAAAAGTTCTGAAAGAACAGATTCGTTATTCCCAAATTTCGGCTTAACGTCGACTTTAGGAATACTTAAGTGGTACTTACCGATACCCTCAACTATACAAGCTAAAGTCTGTTCAGTATATGATGAGCATGAGAAATGTGTTTTGATATTATCAGTAATGGCTGTATATTCACCACGACAAACATCTTGACATATATCTGGTACACGTTCTTGTATACAACATGGTACATGATTACGTCCATCAGCCATACAACGTACAATTGATGGAAAATCTAATTCACAATTTTCTGGATCTTGTCCAGTACTACCTTCTAATATACTTTGTATATTACAAAAACCAAGACAATTTGTTGATACATTCTTTCCAATACAACAATCAGTATAATTATGATTGCGACTATTGAATGTTTGTTGTTTTTGTTCATCAATAATGGACGGATCTGTTGTATTATTTGGTGGTAATAATGCTTTCGACAAAACTGAAATATTCCACAATAATTAATTCAGTAAACCCCATTCAAATATACCAAAAACAAAAAAACAACGCTAAGGAGTCTTTGTACTAGCAGCGACAGTAAGCGTTTGTCGCGTTAGTGTAAAGATACCTTTATTTTTTGGTATTCAAACAAACAATTACCGCTTAATTTGTGGAAACTTCTTACAATCGGATTACTATTAACTTCACAAACATAAATACCAGAGTCTGTTGGTTTAGAATCTTTAATCACCAAGACCCAGACATCACCGCCGGATGGGACGTTGCGTTCATCATCTGTTATAGCTGTAAGATAATCACAACTTAATTAATTTATTTCTAAAAAGTTGATGTTAGTTTCTCGCATTTGCAGCCCATCAGTTGTCCTGATTTTTACAGTAACCTACTGGATGAATTGTGGTTTTTTTTTTTTTTGCTCTCCATCTCGAACTTTCAGCCCTGTTTATTACCCTCTATAAAATAAATATAAGGGTGTATATTTTTTATTTTATTCAACAAAACAAAGGAAAGCAATCCATATAAATAGCAGAAGAGTTGAGTATGTTTTGAAAGAAAATAAAAACGTCCACCATAAAGAGACAATAGAGAATTTGAATTGGAAATAAGGAGATGAATGTATAAATTGATAAAAAATGTAAATCATATAAAAAACATTTTGCTTTTAAATCTCAAATTAACGATAAGAAATTGTTGAAAGAAAATACAGCTACCCTCTATCTGATATAATTAAAATAAAATTCACCCCATATTTACCAAATTGAAGAAAAACAACCACCGTTACATCCCTACCTCAATCAATGATAATTATTCTGTTTATCATTAGACGAACTGGATTACTTTTAATGTAATTGATGAATTGAATTTCAAATTAAGGGTGAATTACACCCCGATTTCTATCTCTGTATATGTATGGGTATGTATATATTCTATAACGGTTTTTGATTGGAATGCCTCCAGCGTCAGATTTCATAATGTTTAAGAGTACATCTACAAGAGCTGGGGAATTTAATAAACCATCAATTCAACATCATCATCATCATCATAATCATCAATTTTGAATACAAATGTGATCCACTCAAAACTCATAAAGATCTTTGTTATTTTTTTGTTGTATTTCAGACTAAATATTCGATAAGTGTTCCCCATCAAAAATTGAATTCAGCCATCATTTAATCGAAACGAAATATAAATTCGATGATGATGATGATGATGCTGATGGTAGAGGAATTTAAGGTATGAACGTAGAGAATACTGAAAGTTGACTAATAAAAACCATCGAGAAATGTTACGATTCAACCCCTAAAAATCGACCGTTTCAGTTTTACATAATAAACTTTCAGGCGGTGAAATTATATTTTAATAAAAAAATATTGATACCGCAAGCATTTTGAAAAAAGTTTTGATTGATTCTATACGAATCAAAAATTTTCAGAACACAAATGTCAAGATTTCATAGAAAAAATTTAATTTTGAAGCCAAACTTTTTCACCCCAGCACCGAATTTTCTAACGATAGTCGTATCATTGCAATTTGGGGTGAATTTCATAGTCTCCTAATACGAAAAGCTTGAAATTTATCGACATATTAGAGTTAATAAAGGAAGACTGAGTGAATTTTGGTGGATGCGCCGGGATAAACTTCTCTATATTCATGTTTTTTGCCAATAAATTTCTAAAAAGAAAACAAAAACAACAAATCAACTTACAAGAGTCGTGCAGGACAGAAAATCGTTTATCGGCAGTTACACGTGCATCACCAGCTGTCAAAACACGTCGACTATGCCTCTCTCGATCCTCTTTCTTCCACATCACTGTATTATCACCAATATCACGGACGACACATGTTATCAATGCATCATCACCTTCATAAACATGTACAGGATTCGTTAAACTGTCACGCATCGATGGCAGACCTGGAAAAATCAGAAAAAAAACAAACAAACAAGTAAAACAAAACTGATTAGAAAAAGGAACAAGACATCAAAATTCCATTTCTTATTTTAAAAATGTTGTTGTTTATGGACCTGTCAACCGATAGATTTATCATAATAATGGTATTTTTACGTGACACTTCTGACAGGGAACAGGGGATAAAACAACCCCGGAATTGTTGAAATACCGCCATTCGTCTTGTTCTTATTGATACACCGTTTACTGTTACTAAGATTGAGAGAACAAAAAAAGGTAAATTAACCGCAGAACGCTGACGTGTGTGTGTCTTTGTTGAAAAAGATGATTGATCCTCTACTAATATTCAACGCAAATTCAACCTCAATCTCGATCTATATTGCTACTAAATTGTAGAAAACTGTCAAGTATTTCGATATAGATCGAGATCGCGCCCCAACTGTGTGTATATTTTGGAGATTGGGCGCGTTGCAACAAGTGTCATTTGATTTTATTGAAAGACTCGTTTTGCTGTGGAAATTGCAAAACGACTCTTAGTAACGACTATAGGGAGACATTTCGGAGATTATGGTGGTGGATTTGAATAGAAAATCGCTATTGTGTGCTTCTAACCATTTTATGAAATCGTCTACCTAATTACACCAATAAATCACATTTATTATTATTATTATTATTATTATTATTATTATTATTATTATTATTATTATTTAATACAACCCCCGTCTCTCCCTTTACCCACAATTCTTGTTTCTATTTTCCCATTTTAATTATATTCAATTTAGTAGTACGTTCGTGACAATCAAGATAAACGAGTCTTCTCTATCTGTTTTACATTGTTTTCTTCGTTCCACCAACATATCATTGTATTAATACCACTGTTATTAAATACGTTCTTCTTCTATGTATGGTATATATATATATGAACGAATAAGAGAGATAGATAGAGATAGATAGTGTGGAGGTAATATTTATGGGTTTAACGTTACAGTGTTAGTAACATTGGGTGAGACGATGGCGCACGTGAACCATCTATCTTGTTCGCAACTGTAATATGTGATATACATTTAAAACTGGAAATATAGGGTGGTGTGATAGTAGGGGTTGGTGAGTGAATTTTCTAGTTTTCTCTAATACCCAGACAGCATTACATATAAACAGTTTCAACAGTTGTACAGACAATTTTTCTATAAATCTTGTTATTTATCAATCGTATTCTAAAGTCAAATCTATCTCGATCTTGATCTTAATCTTCTACGGATTACAGTAAATCTGCCATTACAGTTTTTTCAATATCATTACAGAAAGTCCACTATCAGATTGATGACAGACACCGTTTCACACTTAAAGCAATAAATTTGAAACGATAGAGGAGAACCACACACACACACACACACACCCAACTACCCTTTATATTAATTAAGTAATTGATGTTGGTGATAATGGGGTGGATTCTCGTTTGAATTTAATACACGACATGTTCGTCCATTAATTTCCAAAACGATCATCTGATTGATTTCCAGAAAATTTCTGAACATTCAACAACACTATCTGTACTAATTTCCTTATTGGAGCTTCAATTTCCTGGTGGCGAACGAGTTTTGAACGTAATCGCAATTTTTTTGTTGGTTCTAAAATGAAGTAGAAGAAAAAGAAACGTTTGATCTATCATGGGAAACTTGTAGTGACAATCATTTATCAATGTAACAGGAGGATTTTCTTAGGAAAATTCGTGTGAAATATTTCAACTTTTTTTTTTATTCTTTGATTAAGTACAAAAATATCGATTATAATTGGAAATGTGTACACGAATAAGTGGAAATACACACCACACTCACACACAATCATTAATATTCGAAAGTTTTTCCAGATGGATTGCAGCAGGAAAATTCGTTATAAGATTTAATAACACACCACATCTGTACCGGAAAATTTGCAATCAACTTTTCACATTTTCCTTTACTTTCTCACCTTTCCGACTTAGTCGTTTTTCAAACTGAAATCAAATTGAATTAGATTTTCTTTAACAATTTTTCATTTAACAAATTCTCTATAGTGGAAAAAGTTAAACTCGACCGCATTGGGCTTAGAACCCCGAATTCCTATTTGTCGACTACATTAAAGGTGATGGATTTCACTTATTTCGGACGGTATATACAATGTTTCAACTAATACTATTACTGTCAATTCTTGTTTATAAACAATGTAGGTGTAGCATTAGACGAAACAGTCTATATAATCAACGATAATTGTGGTACAATCTTGAGATACTAACAATATCATTGGGGATTTAGTCTTATTGCCAGTTCAACTGATAAACAGCTGACTTAAATTTTCCAAAATTTGTGATTATATTAATTTTAATTGAGGGTTTAAAACAGTATAACTATAAGGGTTGATTATTATTAAGTGTGGTAGAAGTTTAAAGATAATTATGACAATTAAAATCACATTAATCGGAGAATCAATACAAATATATATAATGATAGGGGAGGATGTATTTAAATCCAAACCAGCCCCCTATATCTCTACTATATTATTTTGGATTAATTACAACAACTCCCACGGGTAGCGCCAGTAGGATATTAGTGCAATCATGATTGGTGGAGATTTAAAATTAATTAAAAATGGCGTCATTGACGTCATAGATAATGGCGTGTATCCGCTAAAAGAGCGCCACCTGAGACACCATATGAACTCGCAAACTATTTTTATTGTTACAGGATCCGAATACGCATATGTATCGGATTTAGTGTCAACGGTAGCGTTGATGTTGCGGATTTCTGTTAAATTACAAAACCTCATTATTGTTTAATTATTTTCAATTTTCTACACTACTCTGGTTTTATATCCATCATTATTTAGTAACTTTACTAATAAATATCAACAAATTTGATAAATATCGCCGTGTAACTACCGACAAAGTCATTAATTATTGTTTTATGTTCTTACACTATCAGTTATTAAAGTTTTAATGGGATATCATCAAGATGAAAAAAAGAATTCTCTTTTTTAGAATTGAGTTGGCTAATGGAAAGAATGACTTGTTAAGGATCGACTACTAGATGCTGGACGCGTGACAACTGCAAATTTAGTAGTCGACCGGTCTACTTTAGTCGCTAGACGCTGCAACCAAATTCGCTGCGTATTAAATCATGTAGCGATTTTCTAAATTATTTGTCACACATGAGCAGTGTTGCTACTTGACGATTTTCCGTCAGATCTAACGGATATTTGTAATAATTTTAACAACTTGGAAATTTTTGTAGCTGTGTTTAATCGACATCACTTGGCTACTTGCAATATGCGCATGCGCGCTACACCTCAACCGCTAGCGTCTAGCGACTAAAGTCGCTCATTGTAATCGACCCTTTACTATTTTGGAACGAAAACTTGATTCAGGTGAAACAACCAAACAATGATGATTAATTTGAAAATATTCCAATGATAATAATGATAATGATGGTGGCAATAGCATATGTTGATAACAATGTATAAGTTTGCATAATTGTATTATATCGATATGGCTTCATATTGCTATTTCTAGCAATAATCGGATCGATTTTTTAATAATAAAACTTAATTAATAATAAATGCGACAATCTAATTTAAAATTTACAGGATTTACAACATGTTTGTTTTTTTTTCAATTTCTCCAAGTACTGCAATATATCAGACGTGATATGAATGAATTATAAAATATTCCAGATAGAAGTGGCATGTTTGTTTCTATTTTTTCTTTTTTTCTTTATAAGAAACTAGATTTGTTCTCGACAATATTCTGCTGAACTTTTCTAATTTCTACATGAAAAACTTGATTGTAAAAGATCTAGTTAGGGAGCGTTGCAGCAAATTACTACAAGTCAAAGTTACAACTTCCTGCTCATTAGTGAGATTTAAAGTTGAATTGAAACGCTTTTGTGGATTTGGTCTTTTGTAAAACTGAAAGTGCAGGAATTTACTAGCTGAAAAGATCTACTGAAAGCTGTGTTTCACATATACTATCGAAAAGTTTAAACAACGTCAGGCAAATTGTATGAATTCTATTTTTCAGCAGTTTCACCAACTTTCAAGATCATTAAAAAACAATTAAACCGTTTTACAGGAATTTATTGGCACGAAATTGAAATTGTGTCGCCCAAATTTCGGCTACTAATAATACCGTAAGTAATCCTGAATTGACTGAAAAAATCCGTCTTATATGAGAATGGTTGTTTACAGATAATTTCTGTAAACAGTGACAATGAATGCCACAAGTAAAAAAGTTTCATAATCTGTGTACACAATTCAAACAATTTTTCAGGGATTTCGATCAAATTCACTATCGACATTATTAAATTTTGCTGAAAACGACCGATTTTCATGATATGATAAACTCCTGAAAAACTACTAGAAAAACATGTAGAAGATGTTCGGATATTGATTTATTGAGTGAGATTCGAGCTTTTAAATATTAAAAAAATAAATCGGAGAAAACTACCACTTTAAGCTTGTATTTACATGAAGCTTTCACAAGCAGCAAATTTCTAGATTTTCAGGATTTTCTACAAATTTTCAACAACCAATTGTTAACGGAATTGTTCGAATATTGAAACTGAAAATTAACAAATCAAAAAACTGGTGATTAACTCCTGAAACAATTCATGTCATGTTAACCTCCTCAAGGTTCATGAAATATAAATAGAAACATTAATATACATCGATCATTGAAGTATTAAAATACTATTTCCATCTGATACCCAATGTTGGGCGACTATTGTTGTTTATTTTGGTCTTATCATTGTTGATATGAACACAAGCATACGAATAGTATTCTGTATGTGAAAGACAACATAACCATCGTCCAGGAAATTATCGTAGTTCAGAAGTCTGACGATCTCACTCTCTCTATTGAGGGCCATTCTGGGCGTCTCTTTACAAATTTCGATGTTTATTAGAGAAATCAGGACAATAGACACACACACAGATAGAGAACATAAACTTTAAACGGAATTGTCTACCAACTATAAACAACAAATTTCAGATGGAATTTTATACAGGATGTTACACTTGAAACAAGAAACAGGAAGTTACCACATTATCACAACATAAACTATAATAAATACCACCATATCATAGTTAATAATAAATGAATGGGAAACTTAAAGTTGTCTGTTTCTAGATGATCATTCAGTATAATCCACCAAAAAAAAAAATAATTGTAGATGTCGTAATTATTAGTTTAGAAGCTGCTTCTTATTCTCATCATCTACCCCATATGGTTGAATTGTCAGAATATACAGAACAACGTCTATTCTACATTAAACAACAATATCACGTTCATCGTCTAAGGGATTTATTAAAATTAGAGACATACGCTAGGGAGATTTACAACAACCCAAGCTTTCCCACCCTGTAATATTACCATAATAACACACAAATCTAAAATGATACATTACCGTACAGATGGGTTGTTTGTTGCTTTTTTTTCGTGACAGACTAATCAACTTTATCGATTATTATTATTGTTGGTAGTATTGTTAACATAAAACAGTTGATAATGGAATTGTGAATTAAAAGTGGCAGATGGTTGGGTGAAAGTTGTGTGAACAATAAAACTGGACTTTAATCAAGAATTGACATCTGTACAATATACAGGGAAAGAGAGCTATAAAACATGGGGCGCATCCACCATATTTCTTTCATTCCTCTATTATATTATTCAATTTGATTCAATAGTTTGATCGAATAATCAATTTTAATTCAATTACAAATTGATCAAGATGAATATTACAAAATTAGTAACAACTAAACAATATCAGGATATTAATTGATCGATCGTTTCATTTTGACGCTTAAGAGCAAAAGAAAGAAAGAGAGAGAGTGAGAGTGTCAATTTAATTAGAAATATTTAATTAACTTGGAATTAATTTGGATAATTACAGCATTAGAAGATTATTTTCTTCGATTTTCCACTGTCTTTGGAAAAAACGGAAAGCTTATGTCTCGAGAGTAGCGGTTCTCAACTTTTCCTGTCACGCAACCCTTTCAAAGATCTAAGTACTGTGGACCAACAATTGAAATCTACGGTTTCGCACAAGGCAACTGTGCTCTAGATGACAACAACAACAATTACCGGATATTAGTGAATATTTGGAATTGTGTTAAATCCCGGAAATGGAATTTTTCACCCTCCATTACAATATTTCGAAAAAGCTTTGTGTCAATAAAAGAGCAGTTGTGTAGTAAACCTTCCCGGCGGGGAATCGAACCCCGATCTCCCACATGACTGACCACTATACTACCGAGGACTATACTTACTCAAATTTATAACCAGCACTACAACTATTCTAAACTAGAGTAAAACAAACGTATTTCCCTATAAAGCCCACTGTTTTTTAGAGAAACGAAACAAAAACACAAGGATACAGAGTAATCTGTCTAAAAATGACTTGATAGTCAAATGGGCCTTATCGAGAAGAGCGTTTCTAAAACGAAATATCGTTCAGAACCTATTCATAAATGAGCAAAGAGCCACTATGACAATTTTTCGTTTTCAAAAATCGTCATTATCATTGAAAAAAAATCGAATACTTTTCGATGTTTCGTGTTTTAATTAATTTTAGATGACCTACTTCTAGAGGTCAGTTGCACTTTTATCTTATTTTGGCATTGAATTCATTGTCAAATGTGCTGACGTGTGCATCAATTCATTTGAAATAGGTATTCTTTATCTGTTATTGTTTTGTTCAAAGTGCGCAGACGATGTTTCCATTAAACAATCGCCATTTATTTAAAACAGCCATTGAATTTCTATTTAAATTACGAAAAATTTGCAATCTTCTTCGATTTTTTTCAATGAAAATGACGATTTTTGAAAATGAAAAACATTATCATGATCTACACATTCCGGAGTTTCAGCTGTAATAATT
Source organism: Lydus trimaculatus (assembly GCA_037414755.1). Lineage (NCBI taxonomy): Eukaryota > Metazoa > Arthropoda > Insecta > Coleoptera > Meloidae > Lydus > Lydus trimaculatus. The sequence continues at coordinate 17,769 of JAZBGY010001693.1, forward strand.
TTTTGCTTATTTTTGTATAGGTTCTGAGAGATGTTAACACTGTAGTAGCTTCAAACGGCTAACCTTGTATACCGCAAAAATCATCGAAATTGCTGGAAAACATGCATGCAGATGGAAACAAGACACGCGGTATGATGTTTCTCTAGATCTCACTTCAACTTATGTGAAAGACATATTATTACTGGGTAGTGCTAGTTTATCCTCCTATGTACGTACCTATTTCGAAGATTCTACCGATATAAGACGTATAGAATTAAAAAGTTTGCCTCCCCGGCGGGGAATCGAACCCCGGTCTCCCGCGTGACAGG
>JAZBGY010001694.1:0-18071 GCA_037414755.1 Lydus trimaculatus
GAATCTTACACAATAGTCATAGTGTTAGTATAGCCTGGTCCTTGTTTCCATCCAGTTACAACAACAACACAATCACCATTTCTAATAAAACCTAATGATTTCCCATAATTTATACCATTTTTAACTCTCATATTAACATTCTCATCCCAATTTACAATTTTTCCATCATCAATATGTAATGGTAATATTGAACGATATAAATGTAAAAATCTAGCAACTTGTCTATTACGTGTTATTGCTATTATCGGACATTTTGGACGATATTTTGATATTAATTGTGCTGATTTACCAGTTTTTGTAACAACAATAATAGCTTTTGATAAACTATTTGTAGATGCTTCAACAGCTGCTATTGCTAAAGTATCCGGTACTTCTAATGGTGGTATATTCTATAATTTGATGGTGTATTAGATGCGAGGTTTTGGCATATTCTTTTTATGTAACTTACTTTTCCAGTTAATTCTTGAAAGATGTTTTTATGCCAAATTGCAGCTTCTGCTTCCATACAAATACTTGACATTGTTTGAACACATTCAATTGGATATAGACCTTTAGCCGTTTCGCCTGATAACATAACACAATCAGCACCATCTAGTACAGCATTAGCTACATCTGTACTTTCAGCTCTAGTTGGTCGTGGTTTATCAACCATTGATTCTAATAAATGTGTTGCTATAATTATTGGTTTATTAGCTACCATACATTTAGCAATGATCTTTTTTTGTGCTAAAAATACTTTTTGGTATGTTATCTCCATACCTAAATCACCACGATCAATTAATATACCATCAGCTTCATTTATAATCTCATCCATATTATCAACACCTTGTTGATTTTCAATTTTTGCAATAATTTTAATTGATGGATTTTGCAAAATCTGACGGATTTCATTAATTTCATTTGCATTACGTGTAAATGATGCAAAAATCATATCAATACCATTTTCTACAGCAAATTTCAAATCGTTTCGATCTTTTTCAGTGATTGTTGGTAGATCTTTTACAATTCCAGGTAGATTAACACCTTTACAACTACCTAAATGTCCACCATTCTCTATCGTACAGATTAAACGTGTTGATTGGATTTTATTGCAAATTAACGAAATCAAACCATCATCAATGAAAATTCGTGAACCAACTTTCATTACTTTTGTTAAATTTTTGTAATCGATATAGATTAGATCTTTGTTGCCTTTATTGGAAAATTTATCTTCTACAGTTACGATGATTTCGGCACCTTTCTTCAAGTAAATCTCAGCAGTACTACCCTGGAAAATAAATGAAATCCACACAATAATCACGTAAATCCGCAACTAATAATTCAATCAATAAATTGTTAGCCTACTCCTTCAAGAAGACCTGTACGTATTTCGGAACCTTTTGTATCCAAAGCGATAGCTATCGGTTGTGTTGTACCAAATGTTTTACAATAATTTTCAATAGCTATTTGTAGATTTTTGATAATTTCCTGGTGATATTCATGGGTACCATGTGAGAAATTCAAACGTGCTATATTCATACCATTCACGATCATTTGTTCCAAAATTTTTGGATCTTTTGACGCCGGTCCTGTACAATTGATTGATTATGAACAAATTGCAAGTATTATATTCAAGTTTTATTTTGTAATTACCGATTGTACAAACGATTCCAGTTTGACGTACTTGTGGTGTCTGTTTATCAATAGATAGATTACTGATATGATCCAGGAATGTGTATGGTGGTGATTTGGACATTTTCTGTAAAAATATAGATCGTTTTTTGAATTTCCCGCTATAATCAAAAAAATATAAACAGTGTTGCCAGAGTAGTAGAATAGATTTGGACAGTTTTCCGTATGTTTCTTTATTGCTCTAGGCGCTCAAACGGAACACGACTGGAATTCGTTAAAAAGCTGTACTCAAATGGCGATTTGAACTATAAAGAACCGTATGCATTATTGTAAAATTATTTATCAGTTTGAATTTTGGGGAATTGCGGCAAAGCGGCAACATTGAAACGATGTTAGTTAAAGCACCTGTCAAAGAAGGCGCTAGTATCTCCACTTTTGTATTGAAAATACGGTATAAGCCACGACATACGTTTTGTGGAATAAGTTCATTTGTTACGTAACTCAAAAATATACCCTGTGTCCCAATGAAAAGTTCATTTTCATTTTCCTGAGAGTTATAAAACAAAATGGCGTAAATTTACATTAAACAATAATTAAGCAATTATAATGATTAATAAATAGATTATAAAACTACTTACCTTTTAATTAGTCACCACCTTAAATTATGAACAATTTATTGCTCAATAAAACTGTGTAATTGTTTAAAAGAGAAATTAAAGTTGAGTAGTTGACGATTAACAATTCTACAGTCAACAAAGTTGTTCTTATCAATAAATTGATAAAAACGATGCAAAATGACGGAGAAAGTAGCAACAATAAATCAAATTTGTTTAAATAATCATTTATTATCATTATTAGATAATTTTGAAATACATAACAGAATAACTTGGAAATTTTGTTGTAATTTTAGTATTTAATAACAAATATATTTAACTATTGCTTTACATTATTATTACTATTTGTTACATAATTGATTTTAAATTTTAATTATTATTATTTCGCCATTTTTGGATAATAATACGATTGTCGTCGTAATAATAACAATTTCACATAATTTCTATGTTTATATTTGATTTGATAATTCCAATTAGTTTGTTCATGTTTTTTATATTTTTCATTGATTTTCTTCAATTTTATTGTTAATCGTGGTAAACTATAAAGAGAATTTACCAGTTTTATAGAAAAGAACAGGACGGTAATGGATATGTTTTCTGCCTACATGACATTTCTATAATATTTTTTTCCAAAAACAAAATAATTTAGAAAAAAAAAAACGAAAAACATTAATAACAATCTAACAATTATACAAGCTGATAATTTCGACAGATCCACATAACGGGTCATCCAAATCTTTAAACAAATTGATTAGATTTGAACCGATAGATGGCGTAATATAACCGCCATCTAGTGTTTGAAAAGTAGATCTGTTCAAACTATATCTACAAAACTAGTTTGTCTTTCTCTAGGAATTGGTGTTATTTTTTGCTCTCTCTCTCTCTCGCTCTCTCTATGAATTTTGTAAAAATATGGTCTAAAAGAATATATTTATTTTTCTGTTAATTAAAGCAATAATTGACACCACATACAGATTGCTTTCTTAATTATATTGAGGCATTTTTTTTTTTCGAATCTAAACTAAATACTAATTAGAAATAATAGAAATCCACTACCGACTATCACTTTGTAATATCAAATCGTCCTCTTCGTTGTCTTCTTCTATTATGTCTTCTAAACGTGGTTGTTCTATTGTCAGGATTACATCTTTTCTAGAACGAAACACTAACTAAACCACTATTTTGGGCTAGGGTGGGGATGGGGTGGATTTTGAAGCAGAAAGGTGCCAAGCATCAGTGCAAAACATGCTTGTTGAAATTTGTAACTACTTTGATGATTAGCCAAAAGTTTGCCAAAATATCGTAATAAGGCTTTGAAGCTAAAAGTGTAGTAGCATTTAGCACCTTTTTGGTTTGTGTATAGTTGTGCTGTACTTTTGACAGCTTCTCAGCTTACCAGAAATTCATGCAAATCAAGGATTTTAAATCGTTGTTAGTGATAGTGATGGCTGCATGCAAAATTTGTTAAACATATGAAAAAAAAATGTATAAAAAATACATGCCAAAAGAGAAGACTTACCGTCTGATTGGTGATGGTGGTGCCGGATTTCGTACGATTTCCAATAATTCATTCACTTCAGCACTACATCTAATTTGTATCCCATTAGTTCCACGTAACTCCCTTAATTCAACACCACGAAACAATTCACAACACACCAATTCTTCTAAATTTGGTGTACGTATATTTTGGAAAATCAATGCTAAAGCATCTGCAATTTTCGGTGAACGTTCCAATTCTAATTCTAAATGGGCTGGTGTTGGTGGTTGAATTAATTCATAACCAACTGCCATTTCAAATAACAAATAGCCAAATGCTGAAGTTTCTGGTGCACTTGGTGCTTTTGGTAGCATACCCAATAGAGGATTCTCTAAACCGGCTAAACGTGCCACACCATTTTGTATGATAATATTGCCAGCATGTAGATGATAGAATGGTGGGAAATAACGATTACGTAAAAATAGAAGAGCTTCGAGTATTTGTCGACCCAAACATTGCACCTGGAATGATGGCAAAATTTTTGCGAAAATTCACTAGATTGTTGTCAAAATAATAAATACAGTTCGTAATGGTAATCCATCACCACGACAATCATATTTCCGTTCATAATCATCTTGCCAATTGGTGCCATAAATTAAATCACGTAGACTACCAGTTGGATTCAATGGACTTATTAAGATTGCATCAGTATGCCAAAATTCGATATCCAGAATTGGATGGATATAAGGATGTTGTAAGCCACGGAATAATTCCAAAAGTGTATCTCTAGTTGTTGAGGACGGATTTAGAGGACATGTGGACGGTAGGGGTATTAGCGTTAATAATCGTTCCGCTCCTAGCGTTTTATCGTAAACGGTAAACCTAATCGGAATTGGATTAAAATTGATGCGTTTATTGTACGAAATCACTTACCAATGCTTATCCGTTCTTGATCCAATCGTTCCTAATTGTGTCCTCAACTCATATCGTTCATTATTCGCTAAATGTTGTTTGCATACGTTGAAAATCCCATTACGAATTTGGCATTCTTTTGTACGTTCACCATTATCGGTTTTCAATGGACTATATTCGTGTTTAAGTGTACCAGATGACCTACAAAAATCGATCACAAAATTAACTAAAAACGGTACACAACAATAACAATATTAATCCTTCGGTATGATTCATTTTTTGGCAAAATGCTAACCGTTTTGGGAAAAATATACGCGCAAATGATTCAGTTGGTGTTGCTCTATTATTATCATCATCACTACGATTTTCCGAACTTTGACTGCGATTCTCAAATGCAGCACGTCTAGATGCTGCTGTTAGAAGATTTACGGGAAATTCACTAGCACTATGTGCTCGACGTTGGAACTTTTTTTTACGTTTCGTACTCGAACGTGATGTGTGCTCTTGATAGAAACGCTCATGACCGATCAGTTGAGACTCTTTCTCTTCTTCTTTCTTATTAATATGTTGATACAAGTTGAACATGCTGATGGTTGATGCTAACTGGGATTTGTGTTTTAAGGTTTTAAACCAATTAATATAAAATGGAAAAATAAACCAAAAACAATCGATAATCTACTATAGGGCTTCTTTGGTAATTCGGATAATTAGACAACATTCCTCACCTGTAGCAGGTGAAAATGTAACAAGTCCAAATTTGAAAGTTTTTAAAAATTTTTGTTGATATAGACAACCAATAATACATAAATTTCGGTTATATAGGCGGGAGATTTGATTTATTTTCCGTTAAAAAAAAACGTACCTGCATTTTCGTATCCAGAAGACAGCAATAGCCAAAATACCCAAACCCAAGACCATGTAAGAACCAGTAAGCTTCAATAATAATAATAAGAATTTCGATTAATGAATTTTATAAAAATTGTTAAATTTTAATAACAAAATTACCCAAAGGTGTGAGTTGGATGGATGTACGTCTTTTTTCGCTGGTGTTACTTTCATTTTGACGCATGTTTCACCTTAGTTCTTTCTTTTGTATTTTAGAATTTTCAATTTTCTTATCATAATCACATTAGAACAATATATGAATGATTTATTACAAACATTTTTATTTAAAACAACGATAAGGTATTATTTATAAAACGGAACGTTTACAGCCAGAAACCGGAATTGCTTGTTAGCATTATCGTTAGATACACGCAAATCTGTGTGCACGCATTGTTACTAAATATATATGTATAACATTATAGCTATAGTTATATCGAAATTTAGTCTAAAATTTTAATAGTCACTCTGTGTGTGTGTATGTGTGTGGGTGGTTTTAGTCAATAAATGGATTTGGACGCATGCGGAACACAACAAAGCAAAAAGACGCGCATCCGATACGTCTAGACGCCAAGACAATCAGATTTAATCTTGAATGTAACGGAATTAAATTTTATTGTAAATTTGAAGGATTTCATCGAATTTTACTATTTAGTTGTTATAAACGATTGTTCGTTATAAGCGGAAATTGTATTGTTTGTTCTGCTAAATTCATGAATCAACTTCGTTATTATAAGCGTTTATTTTCAGTAACGGCGATTTGCAATTGTAGTCGCCTCTATAAACGGAGAAATGAGAATTGAAGAATAACCAAGTAAGTATACGTCATCTAGTTTGACGTGGTCAACTTGACTATACCATAAACAATAAAAAACTGAAATTGGAGAGAAAAACATGTTATGTTTGACACAGTGAAATCGGCCGCCTATCCGGACTAAAGGAGTTAAGTTGATAGATTTTTTTTAAATTATGTAGCCCATGGACACCATCCGGAAATACTTTGAGGAAAATCTGAATGCCTTTCAATTCGCACCATTCAGCAATAGAGGAGTCGGACGGACAGTTGATGTAACGGCACAAATGACACACAGTTCGATTGGACTGTACAGTTTTTCTCAGCAATTTTTCATTCTCATCTGGCGTCTGAAAAGTCCTCCAAAACTAACAGTTTTCCACCACACACGATCCGGAAACCCCAAAGGCGACACAACTGTAGTTTTTCCACCCATATGTCTCTGAGTGTGTCTGGAGTACAGTAAGCAAAAAAATGGCAAGAACTCTCTACGACGCAGTAGAGTAGAGCAATATCTCCATCTTTATAATGGAATTGATGAGAATAGTAATTAAACACAGATCGTAAGCCCCAGGGCCGGCGCTAGGATTTATACCGCCCTGGGCAAGAAATAAATGGATGTTTAGACTAAGTCTTAGGCCTATAAACCTTTGTAACACCCACACATTAGCTAAATAGATTTAAAAAAAAAACCGAAAGTTTATAAAATAAGATTATACTCCAAAATTTCTGGATAAATCTTTGTCAGAAATTTTGCCGCCCTGGGCAAATGCCCGATTTGCTCATACGGTAGCGCCGGCCCTGGTAAGCCCATCTCTTTAGAATAATCTTCTATGCTGAATGCTTTAATTTGTGACGTCACAAGATCTATATAGGCAATTAACAATACATTTCAGCCTAAATGCATGCAACCAACAATACAGTATTAAGCAAAGCGGGCTGGCGATCCTTATGTAACTTTAGAGCAGTTTTACTGTACATATTTAGAAATCAGATGAATTCTAATCAATTAGGGTCGATTAAAATAAATTACTTTATTAAAAAAAAAAAAAAATACTTAAATAAAAGACATATCACAATAATTAAACGAACACGTAACTAAATGATTACGTTAAAACTATAAAAAAAGCTTATCTAAAGACAGATTTAAGCCATTTACAAAAGAAATGACATCAAGCTACTCAACTATATATATCTATACATCTAATTATTTATTATAAATATGAAATATGTATATGTATATAATGAAAAATGGCACTTTTATTTACAAATAGTTACAAACAAGTTTCTCAGAAACTTCTATTTTATTTTATTTTTTAACGAGATTCAAATCATTAAATCACAGTTTCACCACCAACACGAAGATGATGAACATTCCGCAACTTCCTATGTGAATGTGATCGATGCGATGATGTTGATGCTGATGATATACGTCCATTATTAATTAAATTATTTTGTACATTAACTGTTGTTAATGATTGTGATGTTGTTGTTGTTGGATGTGGTAATAATGTAGGTGGTGGTGGTGGTGCTGGTACATATCTCAATACCGGTAATGTTTGTACTTTTACTGGTAATTGTTTACGTGGTCCTAATCGTCTTAAAACCAATCTCCATGCAATTACAGTTTTCATCGACCATATCCAAAATAATGAACTTATACCGATAAATAACGACATAAGATAACGTAATAGAAATGGCCATAATGCTGGTTTATTATTATTATTATTATTATTATTCAACCAATTATCTCGATTGTTGTATTCGTAGAAAACAGTTGCCATAACACAAAATATTGGTACAACATAGAAGGCACAAATACCACCTAAGAAATCGTTTTCTTTACGTGGTGTAGAAGCAGTTAATGGTGTGGTAGCCGCTACTGGTTGTTGTTGTGGTTGTTGTTGTTGTTGTTGTTCTGATGTCTTCTTCATAGCATACACACAACCGATAATTAATAGAACAACACCAATTATTAGATAGATGAATTGTGGTATTAAAACTAGTCCAAGTAGTGTTGTTGAATTATGACTACCAACATAACAAGTTCCTGTAACAACAATAATTTAAAATCTTTTAAATCTAAATTTAATGAGGTGATTGTGTGTGTGTGTGGGTTGGGTGTCAATTAAAAGTGGCACTACAACTGACATTTGAATAGGTGGATTCTTGTGATTTAAAAACCAAAAGAAACATCCAGCCAAAATCGTTACTGTTGTTGTTGTTGTTGTTGCTGGATAGTAGAATAAATGTTAATGAAGTCTAAAGTTGGTATTGTATGTTAAAATATCTCTCTCTCTATCTCTCCTTCATCACTATAAACCGATCTTTGGGAGGATGATGGAATTTATTAGTGTCAAGCAACAAGTAGTGAATAATGGGTCGGTTGTGTTGACCACCAGACACAAAAGCCCCTTCACTGTTGTTGTTGTTGTGGTTGTGGTTGTAGTGGCGAGACGAGAGGCAGCTGTTTTGCATACGAACCGATTCGCACGCTTGTTATAACCCAAGAAACTACCAACAATAATTTTCAAATTGAATGCAAAAGACCTGGCGACAGGACACACAATACACGAGAGAGAGAGAGGACGAGCAAGATGGAAATAGTTTTTAAAAGATCTTTTATCAAATGACCAAAGAGAACGAGGCTGGTCTTGTCAGTTTAGAATAATCTCCGAAGAACAACAACGGGGCTTTTGTATAGAACGCGCATCGCCGCCTACACCACAACAACAACAACAACATACAATACTTATCAAGATTCAAATATGTTTTAAATATGAAAAATTAAAAAATAAAAAACAACAAAACTCTTTGTTATTTAACGATAAATTCGAATATAAAGTCACGATTTTCAACTAAAATCATAACAAGATGAGAATTCCATTGTTATCTCTTACCTGTTAATTGATCCGAATCAACATCGCGTCGTACTAGTGCTGCAACAGTTTGTGCTGCTGGTAAGCCCCATCCGCAGACATGTAATATTGAGTTTAAATTCCTTAGTTTCTCTGGTGGCCATAGAAGGCCGACACGTGCTACCCACCATCCACACAAACATACCCACCTGGAATAAAATAGAACAGAAAAATAAATAAATAAATAATATCAACAACAAGTTTTACAAAGGATTATTATAAACACATTTATCTATCAATAAATTATCCAGGTGTAAACAGTATTAAAAAGATCTAAAATAAAAATAAAAAAAAAACACCGAAATTAAGCCGACAATTTATTATATCCTCTTTTCTGATAAATATCAATCGACACTATTGCTAAATTTAACCGTTTTTAATAGGCGACAGATAAGGGAAATTAAATGTTGAATATCAACAACAACAAAAAAAATACGTTAGTCAAACATAAAAGGGTGCCAACGGTTTATATTTAATAAATAATTCCATATACAGACTTGGCGTTTCTAATGCGAACACTCTTACGCTGAACGTCCATCAGGTCGGTGGAGCAGTGTTGAAAAAGTGAGGTGAGGAAATTGCGGAAACCAACAAATTCCGAACCGCTGTCCGTCCATCAGGTCAGGTCACGCGCGGCCGACTTTGAGAAGTCTAGCGAGACCCCAGAACGGAACCGCTTTGCTGCGCGTCGCTCCACCGACCTGAGGGACGCTCAGCTTTAGAGTTTCGTTTAATTTACAATGAGATATACAGAAAATAAGAGGGCAGATGTCTATTGACATCACCCAACTCTTGCGACATTTCTCTAAACATCCCATCCTGATCGATTAACTTTGCTATGATTGTCATGATCAGGCTGAAACATGTTAAACCACCCTTAAAAGTGTTTGGTATCTTTTCCTATGTTCGTATTAGAAACGCCAAGTCTGTATAGGTGGTTACATTTTAAAATTACTGTAATCAATGACCAAATTGCCCTTGAAGAAGTCTTATGACAACAACAGATTGACGAGCTTTTAGCAAACAATCAGTTTTCAATCGCTTATTATCCTAGAGTCGAGTTGATCGAATAAGATTTGACACAGTATAACTATTCTGCTCGAACTCCCCTGATTCATCAGATTAAAATTACGTTGTTATTCTTTTAAAACAACACTAGAGTCGAAATTTGAATAGAGTTCTTGTAAAGTGAACTATCTCCCTGGGAGATCTGTTCGTTATTTCAGCATCTTTGAGGTTTCTTCATAAGCACTCTTTAGCGCAAATACCAATTGTAAAACTTCTACAACAATTTTTACACTCGTTTTACAATATAACGCTTTCCGTACTTGTGTTACAATATACTATTACGTTCAAGATTTGATAAAGAGGATTTTTTTTAGTTAAAATTGAATAAATTCGTGGCATTTCACATTTATTTCAACAAAATTGTGGAATTTCTACAATCGTCTCATCGAAATTCGAAAAATATTAAAAAAATGTAAATTGTAAAACGAGTAGGAAAGAAGATAAACACTCGGACGATGATTGTAATCGCTGGAATGTATACGGAGAATGCTGCTTTTTCTACAGACCACATAAACCATTTATTGTCCAACTGGATTATACACTAATTGTTACAAACAGAAGAAAAAAAACTACACTAAGGTGGAAAACTGATTTACGTACACAATAAACTCGCGTATTTATAAAAATTTTACACTTTTTCAGTTTTCGACCACTGGATCCCTGCTCTAAACAGGCCCTAATCCTGCTAGACTCCCGGCTTAATGCGGCATTATTTTTGATTATTTATTGGAGTCAAGTCAACCAAATTTCGAAAGATCAACCATACTTTCTAATTTTTGAAATCAAATGAAACACATTTTCCTTTGACCTCTTTGTGTACTTGGTTGTTTGTTATAAAACTGTCAAAAAGACCAAATTTTGCCACGAAGAAAAAAAAGGTGACAAATCCTCAAACAACAAAACACGGATGACATACCAACAATTTAGAACTAACACAATTCACCTTTCCAACAGGTACCTAAATAAGAAAATTGTGATTTTTATAAAATTGAATTCTACCCAAAGTTCATTGTATATATACCTTTTCTCTCTACTAGAGATATGAATCATCATCATCTATCTTATTATACAATACAAGAAGACAACGATAAAGACGAAGACAACGAAGATGAGGAGAATCATCCCGGCGGTCGAGGCCAACAAGCCTGACCAACAGAACCAATCTTCATACACATAATAGGATCATTGTTAGTTTGAGATGCAACAGTAAACTTGCATTTTAAAGAATTCCATTTGATTTGTTTTTTTTTTCAAATCAACTTTACATCAATTCCAACTAATTTTATCGAAAATTCGTTGTTGATTATCGATAGATGTGAGACAGTAGTACCAGAAAAACACCACATGGTACTAGACAAACATTTCTAGATAAATATTTATCCATATTAGAAGGAAACGAACAACTATACAAGGAGTAAAACAACCGTCATCATCGATCGATCGATCGATCTATCAAAGATAAGCATAACTGACTGTAGGAAAATATCGAAAAGACCTGTCATAATCGATGACTGTTGTTTTGTTGTTGTTGTTAGTTAAGATAATGGGATCGTGAAGGTAGTCATAAGGCAGATGGTTGAGTTTTAGTCCAAATACACGCAATATAAACAGTATGCGGCAGCAAACTAGGTACATAACAGAAAGCATCGACTCTACTCACTCGCATTTCTTTCATATAAATTGCGATAAACAGAAACTGGTAAATCGGAAGTGTATCAGACAAAGATCGACACTAGAGATGGGTGATGGGTGGCATTAACAACACTACTAGCTATGATGCTTTTCCCTATATACCTATTTTGTTGGCGCATACTGTATAAAGTTTCAATATAAACAAAAGACGTCTGGATGGATGTTGAATATTTTTAGATGAAATTTTAAACAAAATTCTCTAAATTTTCATCATCTATCAGTCTCTATCTTATTATACAAAGACGATTTGGTTCAATTTTAAACGAACAACAACAACAACAACAAGTCTTGTCGATATTATCGCTATGATAAATCACTATAGGACGACGTGACTGGTTTCTTCCCTGTGGTTTTCCTATATCCAATGTTAAAACCAATCCATATTAACATCGATGTATATAGCGAGACCAGAATCCAATTAACATTTGACGTCCATTCGTGCGTCTATCTATCTCTTTCTAGTCATTTTTCAAAAAATAAATAGAAGAATAAAAAAAACAACATTTAACAACCGACGAAGACGAAGACAACACGATGATGAGGTAGATATTGATTAAAATAAATAAGTGGAAAAGAGATAGATATAGTGAAATGTAACACACAGACAACCCGTCGTGAACTTACCTGCTTAACGCCTTGTTAAGGCCGGTGAAGCAACAACAAAAAAAAAAAACCAACTATGAATATTTTACACTTGTTATAATAAAAGGGGCGATTGGACGATTTTAATGCTTCTTCCTACCTACCAGCTTTTTTTCTTCTACTTTGTTTAAACAATTATTTATTTATTCATAAAATATTGAAAGTTGTTAATTGGTTAGATTGGGATTTTGGTTTGTTAACAATGCTAATAAGCGTAAAGCATTTTTTTCAAATATCCGGTTGTATAAACGTAAATTGAATGAAACGCACTATAGAATGCTGTCATTGCAATCTCTTATAAATTACACCCGTTAACAAGATTGGCATAAAATTATTTTATTTTAACATACACAGCTAATACTTAAATCAATTGTTATCTTAAGATAATAGTAATAATAGCATCTTCCAATGCTAATTGTTAATAATTAAAACATTGTAATGAATAATTCATCATTTCTGTAACTTACCAAGCATTTGCTGCCATTCCAAAATAGTAAATCATTAAGAAAACAAAAGCACAATTAACATTCGATAGACCATCTTCATGTACATCACCCGGTATAATATTTGTAAGACATGTTGATATGCGTCCGGAAACGATACGTAAACCCCAACCGGCACTTATCATACAATGACATAACGCTAGACTTATTAATGGACGTGCACGAATACGTCCACCACCAATCAATAATGTCAACATTGATAATAGACTGATAACGAAACAAATCGTCGACCACATTGTTATCCAAATCTGTAAAACCAAATTGAGTTGACGGAATTGTTATAGATGTAGTATATATACAGATTGAGACAGTTTATTTAAGAACAAGAAGCGAGATAGTCTTATAGTATTCGTTTGGATTGAAAAGAGATGACGGGTAGAATCGTTACCACCCACTCTCAAGACTGTCTCAACCTGTACGGGAATAATACGTACCTCAGCGAAATTTTGTTCGTCTTCATCGAAGATACCTTGTTGTTGTCCAGGACAATCATTAGCACTATTCGGATTATTATCATCGTCCTTATCATAATTATCGGTGAATTTGATTTTTTTTAATATAGCCGGATCAACAGGTGCACGTATATCAATTTCTTTTGGTCCTTCCATGCACATATGTTCTTGATTGTTTTCAATTGGAAATCTGGTGCAATTTAATGCATCCGGCCATGGAAAACCGAAACCCCTTAATACTGGATAACATCTAGAACGTACACTTTCACATAAATTACGACATGGTCCAATTGGATTTGATACTTTTTCTGTACACATTGGTACATATACAGAACATAAAAATAATTTCAAATTTGAACTACAACCATATTGTATTAATGGTGTAAATGATTTTAATGTATATTCAGCGTCTTGTTGTAAATCATTACCACCTAAATTTGGCATTTCAGTCATATTATAACCGAGATATTTGCATAAATCAACACGTATTGGTTCACATGTACGTTGACGTGGTTCCATACGGATACCATCAACATTAAACATAAACAATACGATGAATATTGTAAACATTGTTTTTATTTAAAGAGAAACAACAACAACAACAACACTAAAATAGATGTGTTATTTCAGTTAACACAACCGTACACGTGCAACTCCTCCGATCAACTGAGAGAGATGTTCAGTTCAGTTCACTAGGTGAATGCGCTCCGGTTGTGGTGGTGTGGTGTGGTGCTTCGGCCTGGTCGCCGCCGGTTTTGCCTGCCTCTTTGTGGAATGTTGAGCCGAAACTGTGGAACGAGCAACACCGATATCCGGCGACTCATTCAAATTTAGACCATTTCAGGACCATCTTTCTTTTGGTATATTATACGAAATAAACTTGTGGTACTATAGGTAGACTGGTTCTACCATAAACAGATAGAAATCTAGAATTTTTAAAATTCTCAAAATTCATTAGAGAAAGAAGAAGTTTATTGATTCGACGGGACACCGTGTATATTATGTTAACTATTTTTGGATTTTATAGTTTGACCGGATACAACAATAAGGCACATGTGTGTCGGAAACACACAGCAAAATAGAGGTGGTGGTGTAGATTTTTCGGTAGCTTAAACACCACTCTTATTGAAAGTTATTGTATAAATATTTCCATGGGTTTTGTTTGTGTTCCTAACTACCTGAGAACTATTTATAACAACAACAACAAGAACAACAGCAGAACAGACCCTTCGTGTATAATTTGTTGGACTGTAAAATTTTACGATTTTCAATTTTTTTTCCATTCCTCTGGCCCCCATGTAATAATTAATTGGGATTGTATATTATGGGGCAGGTATATAATTTCAAGATGATTTTTAACGATGGTAATATTTATTTTAGAAATTGGTCGAACTGGATGGATTTATTTGAAAATTTATGATGGGCCGGTTATTATAACGACAACCAGACCGATTAACATTTGATTGATGATAAATTATTGTCTATGGAAGAGAGAAGTACCAAACCAAACCAAGAATCGAATCATTACGCAGTAGCAAAGCCACTGGAACAGTGATCCATAAACTTCCTTATCCTATTAGATAAAATAGAAATAGAGCGTTATCTTAGGAAAGTTTCAGGTTTTCATAAAATTACGCCAAATTGTTTTGTTAATATCCCACGGACCGTCAAAATTAATTAGTGGAACCCTAGGGTCCATAGGAGTAGCGTAATACAAACAAGGACGATTACAGGGGACTTTCTGCGATTTGGCAGTGGAATTATACTTGGAGGAGATCTAGCAGCTCTTCAATTATATTCACAAGTCAGCTACTACTTCTGAATCTTTCAATCTGTGCTCAAATAACAAAATAAAAGTATTCGCCAATTGAATTCTAGCTACTGTACGGGTGGTGTGCGTTGTGTACAGACGGCCAAAATTTTGGACTTCCAATGGTCATATTTTCTCTATCGATTAAACTCTTATCAGTTTTTATCAGTTTCTTCCAATTAACGATCGCTAGACATTCGGGGAGACTTTTCTAAACTATTGTTTACATTTGAAAATTTTGCACGAAATCACTCTCTCTCCTTGTTTACTAACAAGAAAAAAAGCCAAGCCGACCAGACAAAAATAGACACACTATATATCGATAATCGAAAATAAATACAAATGTTTGTAATTTTCGATCGTTGGATTGGGGGTAATATTCTCTAACCCTCCTGTATTTGTTTCTGATAACAATACATCTTTTATATCTGGTGCAATTTAAAAATCTCTCCTTCTATACTATAGTTTAAATCATCTGCAAGACGATGGCGGTTAAATACATTCCATTGTTTCCTCTTCTTGATATTGTTTGCTGGATTATAAAAGATTGTGTGTG
The DNA here is from genome assembly GCA_037414755.1 of Lydus trimaculatus. Taxonomy (NCBI): domain Eukaryota; kingdom Metazoa; phylum Arthropoda; class Insecta; order Coleoptera; family Meloidae; genus Lydus; species Lydus trimaculatus. The sequence goes on from JAZBGY010001694.1 coordinate 15,931, forward strand.
TCTGTGTGTTGTAAATACGTATGCATAAAACAGCGGCCGCCATCTCCTCCAATTTCTTTCGAGTGATATATGAGGTGGTAGCGCACGATTAAAGGCACTATTGTTTGTTAGAAAATACAAGTCTTGTTTTAATTTTTTTCATCATTATTATTATTATTATTAAATCTTACCGGTCGCTGCTTTTCTATCTGTATATATCGTAAATAAAATAAGTAATGCAATCCACACACACACACACACACACATAGAGAAATATCAGAAAAATAAAGATTGCGGTACTACCGAAAGTTTCTTAACAAAAGACCACATTTTTTTATATTCTTTTACTATTTGTGTTTGTTCTTAAACAGCGGTATAATACAAACAATGCCGGTATATTCTATTTTTTTTTGGTTTTAATTTTCCCCATTTTGATTATAATAAAAATTTGGATCAACACAAGATTAACAAAGCGTTCTAACTGGTATATATTTCATCTTATCTTCACCTTTACAATTAACAGGTGATAGTAGTTGGGCTTTGAATTAAGACCGAACAAACTATTCAATTTAAATATGATGAATTTACACACAACTCGTTTATTTATTTTATTTTTAATTTCGTTTTTAATTAATAAATAAGCAGAAAAAAACGAAGATGGAAATTAATCAAGTTGTTGGATCTGTAAAGATGAAACGCCTTAAGGACCGTTTCTAAATATTAAAATCGATTTATTATAGTGGCAGATGTTGAATAGAATGATGTTACTGTATTGTTGTAGGATAGGTAAATGTATAGAAAGCTATACAGTTGAGATTAATGCAAACAATATTTTTACTCTTTACCAAAAATGGAAAGGAAAAGTGTGTATTGTCTTGTATACGGGCAAAGACCTCAAAAAATTATGAATTATAGTAATCCCATGATGACTTTTGACAACTGTTGTAATCCCTGACATTTTATCGTATCGTAAATCAAGTTTGACTTGACTAACAATAGACTGCGAAAGTGTGACGTCAGATGACACTGTTGCTATGGTATTGAGTTCCAAACAAATCAACTTCAATGTGTGAAGTTAATGGATGTTTTTTTTTTGCAGTCTATAGAAGCGACGACATGCGCTGCTTTGACGTTTTTCAAAGGCAAGTCAACGGAATCACTGTACACTTAAGCCATCAAGGTATGCTACTACGTCCATTTTGAGCTTACCGACTTGACAGTAAAAGTAGCAATAGAATAGCGAAAAATTCGGTTCTTAGCACGCATTTTCCAAATATTTGTAGCGTTCATGGCATAGTTAGATAACAGTCGGTTTGGCTCCCCGAATTGACCAATCGAGTTTTCAGTTACAGATGACATCAAGTGATTTTCGAATTATTGTTGAAAATCGCATTGATTTTGGAAGAATAGAAGACTGTTATGTGACGGAGAAGAAAACAACAATTCCAAGTACACCAGATGCTCTAGAACCAACTTTTTGACGACAAAACTAGCAATTTCAATGAGGATCAAGTCAAATCACGAATGGACCGAACAAGTAGAGAGCGCTTGCAGCAACCTGCCAATGTGAATACACCTGACTATATTATATATACGGTAAGATTTCCATGGGTAGGATCTTAGGGAAAAAACAAACATTAACCAGTCTTATGGCTTTTAAATAAGTTGAAATGAGATGGAGAGAAAACACGTGGTCAGGGGGCATTTCTCTCGATCTCACTTCAACTTATTTAAAAGCCATAAGACTGGTTAATGTTTGTTTTTTCCTTATGAACCTATTGATAAAAATCTTATGGTATAAACGATGTTTACAGGACCGTGTCTTGAGTTTAACTTATTTCCAATTGCTATTGCGCCGTTAAAGTCAAGCTGACCAGATTAAAATAGACGCACTATAATAGGTACTTGGACAGGAAAAAATCTTTATCCAAAAAATTCCCACTTTTAGGGCCGGTTGCGCCAACCCGGCTCAAATGCCCGATTCAACTCTGAGACCGGTTTACATTTGAACCCGGTTCAAATTTGATCGGGCTGCATCAACTAAAACGGTGTTATTTCAAGTTGAGTCGGCTAGGGATTTTTATACATGGGTTGGCATGAAAAACTAGTTATATTTCTGAAATATAAAAACTATAAAAAATCGGATTTTTATTCTAAAAATA
>JAZBGY010001695.1:0-18061 GCA_037414755.1 Lydus trimaculatus
CGCATGTTGCGAAGTAGGTTCGACAAATCTCGCTTACTATCGGGAAAACTCTACAGTGGCGGCACACGATAAATTTATAAATAATTGAATTTTATTCCACTGTAGATCTAGATAATCTAATTGGATTAATTATTCATACACAGTTTTTTTTGTAACATATGTAACAGAATCTTTTTTAATACAGAACGCCATTGCAACCTCAAAATTGTTGTCTGGCGTTTACTTGCACGTCCTTTTTGCTACCCCCACTTACCAAGAGTCCACTGCGCATCTATCCAGAAAGATCTTCTAACATGACTTTAGCTATACAAATTTTTTAGAGATAGAGAATTTATTTAAATAAATGCAATACTGAAAAAAAAATGTGATTTTGTTAATAAATCTTCCAATATTAATATTGCTAATAATTAGTAAAAATGGATGGATTCGCTGCATGTGGGCATGCTAGACCGAATGGCGCGAAAGCAATTCAATTAATCCTGATTAATTTTTTCTTTCTAATTTAATTTGTAAATAAATGTTGATTAAAACAACCTAATTCGGATATAAATTTATTGTGAAACCTTTTATAATAATTGTTAGAAAGTTTATCGGTAGATACAGTGTTTGACCAGCATAATTTCAATAATGCAACTACCATTTGATAATCTTTTTGTTTTTTTTTTTTTATATAAATAATCATATCCTAACATAATTGATAACAAAATTAAAAATTTTATAAATATATCAAAACATTAAAAAATTTTAGATATTGGCAAGACAATAAATATATTGGTTATTAATTATTTATTTTTTTTTTATATAATTTAAATAAATAAATTATTACACTTGAGTCACTTCCCCATCTCGTTGTACAATCCATTGAGCCGCTTTCGCTACATCCCACATACAACTTTCTAATGCATCAAAACAACTATTTAAATCATTATTGACCATATTTTGTAATTTTATCAATTTTATTGCTTTCATTACATCCCATTCGGATCGATCTAAAGCTTCTAAACATTTCTGAGTTGCAATCTGTAATAAATTACAATTATATTATTATTATTATTATTATAACAATTAGAAAATAATAGAATTTTACATTTTTCCCCAATACTTTCAACATAATCCGAACTTCATCCGATTCCTGTCCACGTGTCCGTGAATTTGGTTTTGTATTTGCAAATTTCAATAAATCCTCACAACTAACATGATGATGATGATGATGATGATGATGATGACTACTCATCAATTTCTCATCATTATCATCATCGATTTTTACATCATTTAAATTGACTACAGCACCATCAATAACATCCTGATCAGATGGTATTTCATCTAATGCATTTAAATTCGATTCGATTTGTGCCTCGAAATGTATCGATTCTGGATTCTTCTCAACTATCTGTCTCACATTATTTGAATAGATCGGTATACCATTATTATTATTATGATTTAAATTATTATTACGAAATGGATCTATATTGGTTGTATTAATTGGTGGTGAGATTGTATTAACACGATCTAAAGTTCTTTGTAAACTTGATGGTGGTATTATTAATGGATGTTTACGTGTATGCCGTGGTTTTGCTGTTAATAATGTTTTATTACGATCTCTGGGTGGTAATGGTATTGGATTTTCATCTTTCTTCTGTACTGGTATTGTTGCATCATCAACGGATGGCTCTAAGGAATTTTTGAAAATTATCAATTTCTATACAGACTATTTCACCTAACGCTGCACTTTTTTCTGCTACAGCGTCAGGTGAAACAGTCTGTGTACAAAATGAAGACGAAATATCTATATGTATGTAAGAAAATTCGTTACAATTCCTATACCTGTTGGCCGTGTTCCATTTAGATTTTCCGGTACAGAATTTCTAACAATATCATGCATTTTTATTGTTGATAAACAACTACTACTTGCTAAACTAGATGAACGTATTCGTGGATTTATAACAGGTACCTGACCAGAACGTAAAATTCTCAATGGATTTGTGACCATTAACTACAAAATAAATATAATTTTTTTGCTAATTCCTATAATCTCATTTATTTATAATTAAAACCATGTTGTTTTTTTTTTATTAAATGAAACTTACCTGTGTTACATCAGATGTTGGTGTTTCTATAAGACCTTGATACGCCATCTGAGCTTCTTGTGTAACTTTGGACTAAAGGGTAAAACAAAAATAAAAAAAAAGATTCAAACAAAAATTAAATCGAAAGGAAGGAAATAATAGGAAAAACAAAACAAACAAATAAACAAATAAACAAAAATGTGGTGATTATCGATAAAAGCGTTTGTTTTTTCCAAATATGATTAAGTTACACTTTTTTGCCTACTTTCTGCCTTACTATATTAATGAATAATAATAATAATAATAATATAAATAGGAGGGATGCGTTACATATTTATAAATAAATATGTCTAATTATAGAAGAATTGTTGTTTTTATAGACTAGAATCAGATGATGATGAACGTTGACAACGTGCCACTGATGTTGGTGATAAACCACTTAAAACACTATTACTAGGTGGTGGTGAACGTCCCATCATTTTCATATTGAAATTCGGTTTTAAAAATGGATTTGTTGTACAACGTTTATTATTATTATTATTATTAGTATTAGTATTATTATTATTACACATTTCTGAACGTATACTACTATTTGATGCTGATAAACGTGATAAACGACGCCGACGTCTCCAATCTAAATCAACTGAACCAATACTAATACAATCACTATCACTAGAACTAGATTCATATGCTTTTGGATTATATGATTGTCGTCGACGATTTCTATCACGTATACTACGATTTGTTTTTCTTTGATAATTCTCATGTATTGGTGTATCACTGAAACTTAATGTACGTGGCCTCTCAAAATTATTCTCTTTTGTTATTTTATTATTACTATTACCAACAATTTGTCGTTCAAATTTTAATTCATTATCAAAACTATTACCATCATTAAATACATTATCAGTCTTATAATAAATATATGATGTTTCGAAATATTGTGAACCATTATAATTAAGTGGTTCATGTAAATCATCACGAAATTGATAATCATTATGATGATTATGATGATGATGATGATGATGTTGATGGTGATGATATCTTGGATCTGGTGTATACGTTTTACGTGCCATACTTTCTGATTTTGTTAATGTTCTATCACGATATTGGGTCGGTGGTGGACGATAATAATCATCATCAAATGATAAATTTTGAAATTGATTCTCAATATCTAAATCATAATGGGAATGATGATGTTGTTGTTGATGATGATGATGACGATGATGATGATGATGATGAGGTTGTTGTTGTTGAGAATGATGATGATTGTGATAATCACGATGATCTTGTAATGTTGTCAAATTTCTACATGATGAATATGATGGTACACGTTGTGTTATAGGTGGAAAAGGACGGGAGAGAAGTTCACGTGATTTAGCAAAATAAAATTCAGCTGATGCTTTATCCCATAACGGTAAACGTAAACTATTATTTGAAAGTTCATCAACTGAGGATGGAGAACCAGCGAATTTCTTTTAATTAAAACAAAAAAATTGCAGAGAAAACAAAAACCCGAAAAAACAAACAAACAAATAAACAGGAATAGAAGGATAAATGGGGAAATAAGGGGAAAAATATCAGTGTTAGTATATAGTGTATTGATTTGATCAAAAATTCAATCAAATCTCCACTGATAGACAATCAGAGGAAATTTGAATAATTGTAAATTCTACTTTAGGCCCAAGTGCTATTTTGTGCCTAATTCTTAAACAGCAAAATAAAACATAATGCTATTTTAAAAACTAATAATAATAATAATAATAATAATTAAAAATAAAATTGGATACCTGTAAATCAGGTGTTGATAATGCTTCTTCAGAAAAATTCCGTCTCTCACTAGTTTTATCATGTTCACCAACTGATGGAAATCTAAAACTAAATTTCTTCTTACTTGGTGATGCTGGTGTTGTTGGTGCCGGTGCTGATAATGATTTTGTACTAATTTCATTTGCTAATGCTATAGCTGTATCTAATGTTTTTTGATCATTTGCTGATAACGGCTTTACAGTTGCTTGTTTCTTTGATTTATTATTATTATTGCTACTACTACTACTACTACCACCAACACCAACACCACTATCACGACTATTATTATTATTTAATTTTTCACGTAATTCATTACTACGATTCGAACTATCATGATCGACGAATTGTTGTTGTTGTGGATTTGGTGGTAATGGTGGTTGTACAAATGAATTCAACATTAATTCCATTTCTGCCATTAATGATGGACCTAAATCTAAATGTGGACTATGTGCATCATCTTCATCACTAATCTCATGATATTCATGATCTTGTAATGGTGCCGGTGCTGGTACATCACTTTCTAATAATGGTGCAGCTTCTAGATCTTTATGTGGTCGAAATGGTAGAACAACTTGTGTTGGAACTGAACCATACTAGAAAATTTAAAAATATATTATAAGAGAGAAATATTGTTAATTTATTGTGAGATTTGTTTTTACATTGCCTTTAGATCCACCTAAAAAACTTAAATCACCAAAATAAGCACCATCTAAACCCACATGTCCGGTATGTTTGAAATCACCTTGTGGGGCACTTATCATTTCACTACGTAACTTTCTACGTAATGATGATCTTGTACTTTCTGTACGTAGAAATGATGAACTTGGTAAATCACTACCTAGATATGTTACAACATTTATTGGATCAAATAAACCAGTTTTACCACTAGCTGTAACACCTTTCCATAATGGATGATGTGTTCTATAATAATAATAATAATAATAATAAAATTTGTTGTTTTTTTACAAATATAATTCTAATACTTTTTATCTAAAACTGTAATAACATCACCAACACGATATGTTAACATATGTGATCCATCTGTTGATGTTGTTTTAGTTTGTACTTGTTCTGGTCGATATTCAGCTAATATTGGACCAATTTCAGCAAATTTTGGTCTATTTGATGGTTCATGTCGCCAACAATCCATCATTAAATTATAATGATCTAATGGACAACAATCTGGTTGTTCTAAACGTTGAAATTTTGGTTCATCTATAGCTTCTAAAATTTGTTGACCAGTTAATGCTGCCCATGGTTGAAAACCATATGAAAACATTTCCCATAATGTTACACCAAATGCCCATACATCACTAGCTGTTGTAAAACGTAAATAACTTATACATTCTGGTGCACACCATGCTATTGGTAATTTTAAATTAACATTAAAATTTGTTTGATAATAATCTTTGCCTTGTCCTAATGCACGACTCAAACCAAAATCAGAGATTTTTACTTTATTTTTTGAAAATACCAAGATGTTACGAGCAGCTAAATCACTGAAAATTAATTTTTGATTTATTAAAAATTAAAAATTAAAAAAAACAAAAATACCGATGTATTAATCGATTAGCTTCCAGATATTGCATTCCATCGCATATTTGATAAGCAAAATCACATAATGTTAAAACAGGAAAACTAGATCTTAATGATGGTTCTTTTAAACATTCAAGTAATGAACGTAATGGTGCCAATTCTGTTACCAACATTAAACTACCTTCAATATTTGGTAGAACAACACCGAAAAATCGAACAATATTCGGATGATCGATATGATGCATTATTGATGCTTCTTTTAGGAACTCAACCATATTGCTTTGCATCTTATCCCGTGATAAGCATTTTATTGCAACCTTTAATAATTAAAAATTAAAAATTGATTAAAATGAATTAACAAAACAAATTTATTGTGTGATTTACTTGTATACGTTCACCTTCATTGCACCATACACCCTGTTGTACAACCCCAAATTCACCCATACCTAATTCTTTATTTATTGTTATACTAGCAGCTGGGATAATATGTTTACTAGACATTTTCGGTTCACGATTTATCGGTTCTGTTTGTAAATTATTATCGATTAAACCGATTGGTAAATGACCTGGTTTTTTATAATTAATTATCTTTTTCAATTTTGATAAATAATTATTTGGGAAATGTTTATCATAATATTTCCTTAAACGTCTCATTTCCGGTTTTGACATTCCTATTTCAATTAAATCACTTTCAGCTGTAAATTTTATTTGTGATGGATGAGCAATCTTTAGAGTATTTCTAAAAATAGAATTAAAAAAACAAACAAAACAAAACAAATTATTGTATGAAAACAATTGCAAAATATATTTCCAAAACAATAAATCAAAAACATCAAAATTTATTTTCATTAATTAAAATAACTTACTTGAAACAATTGAAATAATGTTGTAATTCGGCTTCTACTAAAAATTCGTAAAGGCCAGGCCCTTTTCTTATTGAAGCATTAACACCCTCTACAATAAAGAAAACAATTGATGTCTTTTTTTTTTATGACGATATTTTAAAGAAAAATTGAATGAACAACAATGAAATTTTACAACAAATCAATTGTTGAGGATAAGAAATTATTAATAAATTTATAAAATAAATAAATAATCCATACCCATTTTATAAAAAAAATGTTTCAAAATAATAGGAGGAAATACTCTGTATATTTTTATAATAACACAAATAGAATACACATATACACACACACACAGAAACACTACAACAATTAACTAATACACTAGTTGTGGGATACCATCTACAGTGTACCTGGCAGGATTTCCATTGTTAATTCACTATAAATATTTATTTAATTAAAATTAAATAAATAAATTCCAATGGAGTTATTGCTCAATTATTTATCATTCCACCATTTTGACAGGACATTGACATATGACGGACGTTCTTGGTAATTTGATATCGATAGCTAATTGCACACCAAAGATCACCATGTTGCCAAATGTCCCCATACCACTATCATCCATCTGACTGCAAATAGATTGCGAAAGTGTGACGTCAGGTGACAGTGTTGCTATGGTTTGAGTTCCAAACAAATCAACTTCATTGAGTGAGGTTATATGCGTATTTTGGTTTGTTTGGAAAACAATAGCACAACAACAGTGTCATCTGACGTCATCACTTTTGCAGCCTATTGTTATAAGTCTATATATGTCTACTCTATATATATTTAAGAGTAATTACTATACAAATTACAAATTATTAGGTAAAACGCCAAATTAGTTTAATATGCTGGAGAAATACAGCAAAACAACAACTCATTGTTAGTGTGATAAGAGTCGCAATAACTGCCTATAATAGGACCAGTAAATTCATGTTTATGGTCCATTGTTCCGATTAGTCCGTTTTATTATAAACGCTTAAAAACGCTAATATGGGGGACCTTATTTGAAAGAAACCAACAATCAAATCGATTGTTAAAGAGTAAAAACCAAATTCTTTGATTTTATGAGCGAAAATAGTTGAACTAAATTAACAATTTCGACAAGAGAGGCATCATGTTAAACAGGGCTACTTGTTCAATAAAATACTGCATTAGTTCAATGTTTAGCTGTTTTATTTTAGCTGCCCCGAAGAACAATGATTATTCATTAAAAAGTTGTGACAGTCAAGATAATTGAAATTAGAACAGGAAAAATACTGAAAATTCAAAATAAAAAATCCAGGTTGGTATTCAATTAAATTGATGGTGGTGCTGAAGAGACGAAATGTCGTATTGAACATTTGCCACCACAAACTTATAGCTCCTCTATCATTTTTGATTATTTTTTTGAAAAATAAAAATGCTACTAAAGAAAATAGAAGTAGCAAATTTTGGATTTCCTGTAAAATTATTTTATCAGTTCCTTAAATACACAATTCTTCCTTCATTCAAACGTCCTTCTATATTGATTCGTTTCCGCAGGAGGTGATAATTTCACGTTGTGCCTACACCTGAATTTTCTCTTGTTTTGATTCTGTCTATAAGTTACTCGACCACTTCGACCACGGAGTAGTTAAGTGGCTTTCGATTTACTAAAATAGCTAAGTCATTACCTAACCATGTTTAGAAAGAATTACAGAACTATAGCTAAAGTCATATTAGAAGATCTTTCTGAATAGATGCGCAGTGGACTCTTGGTAAGTGGTGGTAGAAGAAAGCATGTGCGAGTAAACGCCAGACAACAATTTTGAGATTGCAGTGGCGTTCTGTATTAAGAAAGGTTCTATATTACATATGTTACAAAAAAAACGGTCTATGAATAATTAATTAAATTAGATTATCTAGATCTACAGTGGAATAAAATTCAATTATTTATAAATTTATTGTGTGATATTCGTAACAATATTTTATATACACATAGAACATTGCGACAAGTAAATGCGCTTTGTGCCGCCACTGAAGAGTTTTTCCGATAGTAAGTGAGATTTGTCGAACCTACTTCGCAACCTGCACTAAAAAGATATTTTTAGACGACTTTAACTATACAAAAGTTCAATCAATAAATCAATTGAAGTCGAGATTGAAGTACTCAAGATATTGAAAAAAACAGTCTGATTATAAAAATAATAGAAGTATTTAATCTTCTACTATATATACACTGTCATCTGTAAAGCATAGTAGAGTTATCTTTGTTTTATTTTACTTTAACGATGGCTTAAATTGAATGAATCGGCAACGTTGGATTACGTCCATAGATAGATTACGTCCTATATTTAATATTTTGATATAACCTCACAAAATTTTTAATTTTTTTTGTAAAACCAATTTGGGTTTTTCTATTTGAAAAAGTATGGTTTTTACAACTGCGGTCAATTTTATCAGATCAAGAGGCCCCGATGAGTTTTGGCGGAAACGGAAAATCTTCAAATTAGCTGCTGTAATTTATCCTGAAAAAAATCAAATTTTTAACTAACCTCAAAATTTTTTTCGTTGCAGCATTTTATTGGAAGAAAACGAAATTGTTATAGTATTGCTATTAGATATGTACATCGTGCTTTAGTTTATGCAACAAAAGGACGTAAACTTAAAAAATTGGATATGATCAATGTATGTAACATCATATCCGTTTTGCTTTTATTTTTTGAATTAACCCCATTTTTTGGTTTGTAGTTGTGGGAGACACGATTAAAAGCCGCTTGTACTGAACATGAATTAGATTATTTAGTTTTACGTGAAAGTTTAGCAAGAAATAATATTTTATTAAATAGGAAAACATTAATGGATTTAGCTTGTTGGGAACCATTTACATTTAAAGCTATCACAGATATTGCTAAAACAACAGCACAAAATGATGATATTAAAGATCTTACAGATTGGGATAGTATTAAAGGTGGTGTTACACGTGTTAATTATAAACAAAACAAAAAATGGTAAAATTTCTGTATATAAATGTAGCAATATTAGAAATATAATAAACGTTTGATAACAATTAGATAAGAAAATTTACATTCACCACTTCCTCTTTTTCCAGAATTAGAAACAATAAAGAAGAATCCACAAATTCCTAGTAAATTTGAAATGTTGGTTGCATATACTCAAAACTATATTTTATGTATAGGCAACCAATATTACAATAATATCACAGAACACGTATACATTTTTTACTATTTTTCATGAACACTGGAGAAAATCTAACAAAAACAACGTATCCTTTTGGTCGTTACGGGTTTGTCTTTTAAACTTGTCAATGAAAAAAACTTGTATACAGATAACGTCAACTGTTTTTTGTCTGCTCTGTTTCAAGTATCAGGGGTGTCATTTTCTGTGATTACACAAGAACAATACTAGCTGAGGTCTAGCTATTTCAGGAAAAGCTTTCGTTTGCAGAATTTAGTGGCGAATGTTGAATGGAATTTCTTTACTACTAACAGAAACATAAATTACAATTATTAACATTAATTATTCAAGATTGATAATAATTACGATAAGTTGTAATTTTTATCGCCTTTATTAACCAGATGTTAATTTTTTTGTATTTTGTTGTTAAATATGTTTGTTAACAATCCATCCAGATAAGAACCCTATAATGAATGTTGACATTATAGTTGTTTTTAATAATAACGTTATCTACCTGTGTCGATACATCTTCATCAACTGCAGAAAACAATAATATGAGTCTTTTATGTTTGCGAACGATAACAAAAACAAGACTATCGTATTAACAACGATAAATCGAAAAATGTATTTATTAATTTAGTTTAATATAAAATATACCAAATAGATATATTCCTAGTAATAGTATGATCATTTAAAGATAGAGAAATGTTAGAGAGAGCCGTTTAACAATGAGGGAGTGAGTAGTATGAGGGCAGTAAGGCCATAGGGTGGCTTTGTAATCAGCAGACTGTAGAGAGTGTGGAAGGGTATAAGAGGTGAGGGGTGTTGAACTACGCCGCGACGCTCGGGTTGACCTGCCGCCACGCTTATCACGTCTACATGTGGGCGATAAATGTAAAAATTTTTATATGTTGACACAACAATACACCTAGAGAAATATTATCTCTATATAAAATTAATATTAGTAAATGTTAATTAATAGTAAATTATTTGTTTAAATGAAAATTTCCAGTAAGGTTACAATTTGTATAAGCATAAAAGAAATTGTTGTAAACATTTGGAAAGTTGATTATTTTATATAATTATCAATATAAGAGCAAATTTAAAAAAATGTAATATTTTAGAAAATGTAAAACAGTCGTAAGTTATGGTGTAAACGTAATGGCGGCGAGCTGGCGTCCGGGCGCGCGTGCCGCCAATATACATATACGAACCAAACATTAGAGTTGAGTAAGCGGAATTTCAAGAAATTATCATAAAGAATTCCCACAAATATTAAATATGACAGCAAAACAATTTTTTAATGTTTTATTTGTTGAAAAACTGAAAGAAACTAATAATAATTTGTATTTACTCCAAATTCCCCATTTCTGGCAATTGCACAACTTTCCACATAAATTAAAACCCTTTCCATTTATTCTTAAATACTTTCTCTGAATCACAAAGTGTAAGTTGATAGCCTTTCAGTTATATTTTTCGTCAAAATTCGTATTTTTTCTAACAATTTTTTTGACCAAATTGTATTCGTTAAGTAAACCTTTTTAACAGTCTGGAGTTTAGTTAGAATTTAAAATTGTGTGAAAACGAGGAAATCTTACTGAAAATTTCCACCAAACAGTCTATGAGCTTTAAGCTTTTCAGCTGTACAGATTCGACTCGCCTGTTTCGCTGATCCATCGTGCTGTAGTATGCCGTTATATATCTCTAAAGGGAGATAGAAAGCGTGAAAGTATAAGAGCGCTAACGTTGGATTCGTAATCTTAAATCGTGTGTGCTTATGACACGACCAGTAATAGTAATACTTGCAGAATCTTTTCAACAACTAAAAACCAAATGGCAAAGAAACGAATCATCACCACCATCATCATTATCAACTTCATGATGATCATTATCCTGATACAAGTACTACTACCACTACTACTATATGTACACATTTATCTATAAAATTGATGTCGATTTCAGCCCCTATTTGTACCTCTTTTCAGTTTTTATGATTCTGGTTAATGACAATGTCGAATAAAGACTGTGAAGGTGTAAAATAAAGAAATGCCTGTATAGTAAAAATCCACTCATCATATCATCACCGTAAAGTCCAAGTTGGTTTATTCGACTATACATTATGTTTGTCATTTGTTATCTTTGTATTTTTGTCTACCTGAAAGATTACTGACACCTACCATCATTATCATTAGAATTCTAAACTGCGGAATTAACGAGACATCTAGGGGAGTGTCAAATGACACCATCCGTTGTATTGAACAACAGCAGATGAGTGTATCGAAATAATAAATTTTTGAATAAAAAATGTGATCTTTACTCTGAATCTTTAAAAAATTCAAAAGCATACAGTGTTTTATAATAAGTGTAAGCTTAAAACAACTTTCAGTATATCACAAAGTTGGTCATAACAAAGATAATATTCCTTTAAAAATGCTTTTACTCCAAATGTGTGGAGATGACGGCTGCATTTGCAAATACTGTAATCGCCGTTTAATCTGATCGTGCTTAACGTTGAATATTTCTTATTATAATCGACTAGCGTAACACTTTTCGAGCTGTTTTCATTTCGCTGTAATTTTCCGAATAAATTCAACAACACGAATAAAAAAAACCGTAAAGACCTTATTTTGTAGGTGGATTCCACGGTGATCACTGTATATAACCCTTAAACAGGTGATTTTAATAATTATTTGTTGTAAATTATTTGAGTAGAAGTTTGTTCGAATCACAAAGTTGCTAAAGTTTGGAAGTTTTTGTCGCATAAACGTATAGATCCAGTCCGTCTCTGGACGAGGATATGGTTCATATATGATCTTTAACACCCAGCATCCGGGCTATAACAGCAAAAACGTCGTCGCTCGCATATATTTTTATGCGCTCAAACTTTATCTATCGAGAAAACCCAATGTTCAAACCTCATATCACTAAAATGTCTTTTTTTTTTTTAAAAAAAACAACATGTTGTATACTTTAATTACCGTTGCAATACTGCTCTCATCGACCAATCTGATTATTGTTAACAGACAGAAATTCGATTTTAATTATTTCGCTAACCTAACTATATTGTCAACTATATCAGCTACCCCTGAAATAGGGTGGAATAAAAATGTAATATTAGATTGAAAGTTCACAAAAAAGTATAACGTTCGACACGTGGCTAATTCGCACTAATCATATTAATACAATATGATAACAGTGTCCGAGAATATCACATTATTTTAAGTGAAATTTGAAAAAAAAACCAGACAATGTCACACCTTTGGTGGTAGGTTTTAATTTCACAGATTGGGGGCGGCGGCCGCAAACGATCGATCCAAAATGTATAACAGGTGTAATATTCATGTTTTAAAAAAAGGGGGCAATTTTTCAGTGTAATGAAACTAATGTAAGCAAAATAGAATATTGAAGGAAATCGATGAATTGAAAAAATTCAAAAATCTTTACACTTTTCAGAATAAGAAATGGGTGAAAAGGTACATACAAAAGAAAAAAAAGTGGGTAGTTGAAGTTATTGCAGTGAACTGCGATTAATCTGTCTAGGACTACAGTGAATACGTTAAGTTTGCCAACGTCCGTCCCCATTCTTTGTCTGACAATGTTGATGGTCGTTGTGGCGGCGACGACGACAACGACGGCAATAGTTGGTGGTATAGCAGTGGTAGTGGTGGCGACTATGACGGAATAGATTTCAGAAATGCTTGGTAGTCACAGTGGCACGAGAGGCGCTAACCGAGACATTTGCCACAGACAGGTGGCCTCCCACGCAATATTATAGCATCTATCTTTATCTATAGCATGGTGTTTGTTAGTGTCATGCTAGCGACGCCCTTGTTACAGTCGTGCTACTGGAAAATTCCCATAGGGCAAATCTCTAGGGCGTCGACGCTACAACACCACTGAGAACGCACTGGATCAAGACAAAGGCATCTAAATGGAAATGATCAGTTTACAATATTGCATAACGAAAACTTTTCCATATTGTATAAATCGATAGATTTTGAAAATAATAGTTGAGGCTTAAAATCGTGCTTACATTGAAAGCTTTCCCGCTTTATGATGACTATCTAATCCAAATCTGTAATCAAATCGAAGGGTCGTTGGAGATTTTCCCAGTTATTAAATCTGTAAGTTAGCGACAACGTTTCTATCATGATTACAACTATATATCAGGGTGTTTGATATAAAAGAACTCATAGAAAGTACATATGAATATTTCTGTCTTTATTTAGTTCGATGATCGTTTACTGTATATTGTATACCATCATATGTATAACACAAACACCACCGCATCGTGATGGCCTCCATAAATCAAATCGATACCGAAATCGGATCAATCGCCACCACTACCTACAGTTTACAGTAACAGAAACAGAAGCCATACAATGAGAATTACAATACAAATAATTAATGAATTATCTGTAAACTCGAGATTACTGTACAGTTAAATAAAATTGCATTATTAATTTAACAACAATCAATTTTAATTATTTTCTTTGTGATGCATTAAAAAGAGTGTGTTTCCATATCTTATTATTATTATTGTACACGAGCAGAATTGCCTCCTCCTCAAAATCCCTATTATCATTAAAAAGTCACGTGTTGGCATTATAAGAAGCTTCGCCAGTTCGATACACTCCTATATATAGAGGATTTATCTGGTGAATACAGCAACATTAACCGCAGCGGGTAGCTGTAGTAGCAAAACAACGATAATCTAAGTCATTGTCGATGCCATCACTATCACGACCGATATAGAGATTACGATTTTTCAACTTGTCCATGCTGTCGTCGATAGATTGTTGTAAATGCTGTCTATATAAAGATGACGCCTTCGTAAATGAGCAAGTAGACGATAATAAGATTTAGCGTTTATTGCGTCAATTTTTTATTGTTCTCATTGGTAGCAGCGTGACTATACCATCACTTTGCTTTCAAATTTAACATTTTTTCAAACAATTTTTATTAACTATAGACAATAGTTGTGGACTACTATTGAATTTTTATCGAAAATATTTAAATTTTGAATTGTAAAATTTTAGAAAGTCAATAAATTCACTAATGCAAAACCGTATTTTCCACATTAAAAAACAACAACAACAATATCATGCATTTGAATGCAACAAAAAGAACAATGCCCGCCCTATGCACTATGAATAAAACAATCTTCATTAAATATGTTATTATTGTTGCGTTTTGCCATAATTTTAAATATATTCTATATACAATGCGTAGTATTGCCGACATTTTTACGGTCACCTACATATGAAACGTGTATTCGTGTATACATATAAACGGACGTCGTTCCTTCGTCATATCCGCTTTAAACGTCCGCCCGTACAATCAGGACCGCATCCAGGCATTACGCGTTCTGACTATCATCTAATAAATGAAGCGGGCGCCGCGACGACAAGCCAAATTCTCGCCATATCATCATTATATTATCTCCAAAAATAAAACATAGATTTCGTTTCTATCTATTTCAAGAATAAATAGAGCAATCAGGAAATTTGTAATTTTAAGTTCAGGAAACGCATAAAATAACAATAAGTACATAAATACAATTAGTATCTGTCTATAGACGTTTTGTATAGTGTTGCCTGATTGTGGCAATAATTAGCTCGTCGACCAAATTTAAAATGCAAGTCTGCGCCAAGACTCGACTGGCATATTTAACTTCTCTCGAAAACAAACTTCTCCAATTTTATATTTTTATTTTTATTCATTTTCGTTCTCTTTCTCCATCATATGTTTGTTTTATACCATCCATGTGGATCTCTCTATTCTAATATTGATATTGACGATAACGTCCTATGATAGAGATGATGATGATGATGATGGTACCTTGAAGGTAACCGATGGCTAGTATCGGGAACAGGTTGGTCGCTAAATGAGCAGTAATAAAGCTGGGTAGCGTCGCGACGTTGCGGTGTGGACGAGGCGGCGCGTGTCTGACGCGTCTCGTGTCTAACAAGCAATCCACCCGGCGCCCCGCGTCAACCGCAACACGGTGACCATCAAAATGTTTTAAGTCCTACACAGTATTAACGATTTTATTGTTATTAACAATTTAATTTGTTATTATTAAAAATGTTGTATTTAAAAAATGGACCAGACTATATTATAATCATTTATGGTCATAAGATGACGTATTTATTAAAATTTCAATTATTCAAGGATTAGAAATATTTAGGTGCAATTTTGGTGGATGCGCCAGGATAAAACAAGCCCACATTTTTTTAATTTTGGGGCCGTTTAGAGACGAATCGACACGCAATTCTTCTTAAAATGTTATAAAATGAATGGCTGTAAATAATTTATTAGTAATAATAAGGCCCAAAGGATAAAAGATGTTCAAACTTTTTAATGGACTAACAAAAATCAAAAAAGAAGAAAGCAGGTAAATGTAACAAGAATTCGAAAGCCTTTGTGGCATTGTAAATGTGATTGTAATTTTCCATTAAATTTCTAATGTTTAGATTGTTGTGCGTGCAGATTGTTGCGAACATTTTGATGGTCACCGATCGAACTCGTTGGTGTGATGTGGCGGTGTCGGCACGCGACTAAAGCATCACCCGTCCCCCGCACTTGATCCTGACTACTGCACGCGCCACCCGCTCCCCTGTTACTACCACTACCGCCACCGCTACTACCGCCGCCTCCACCACCACCACCATCACCACCACCACCAGCATAGCCTGTCTTGCTGCTGCTCACAACCAGCTCTCGCCGCACACTCACTTTATACACACACATACACATAAATACACACATTCTCGCCCACTCTACACCACCACCGAACGGTTCTCATTATACAGCTCGTGCTCTAACAGTTCAGTCTTTGATACGTAGTTGTTGTCGGTCTCCTAATACAAAATAACGAAAATACCGAAACGTTATCACACATGCAAATAAATAAAAAAAACGAAAAATTTTTTTGTTATTTAAATTTGTAAGTTTTCGTTTTGAGTTATGACTGCTAAGACTAAACGAGCATCAGAACCACGAAGAGCCAACAAACCATTAATGGAGAAACGAAGACGTGCTCGTATCAATCAAAGTCTTGCTGCATTGAAAACATTAATTTTGGATTCGGCAAAAGCTGACAATACCAAACATTCCAAATTGGAGAAGGCTGATATATTGGAATTAACTGTAAGACATTTTCAAAGACATCGCAGTCTAGATGTGAAAGGTGTCAATCATTACAAGGCTGGTTATACAGATTGCGTACGTGAAGTTCAACGATATTTGGACACACCAGATGCACAAACCATGACCGTTATCGATACTGGTGTTAGACAACGACTGTTAAGACATTTGGATAATTGTATAGCTGAAGTTGATATGGATATAAGAAATGCATCTCTACCACAGCCACCACAACAACCCCTACCGCCAGCACCACCACTACTACCATCAACTGATGAACGTCTCCAACCAACTGATTGTAATAGATTAGAAGAAATCAACAATAATAATCATAATATAAGTGAACCACTTAAAGAACAAGAATCGATACCAACACATTCATCTCAACAACCACCATCACCAACGATGTCAAACGGTAAACTTGCCAAGAACTGTGATGGGAATTTCGTATTACTTCTACCTGAACATTATTTCCAACTGGCTAATGTGTTGGGTGTCAATTTAAGGCCGCAAAATCAATCTGGAAGCGATCCAGGTGTGTCGACGGCTGGTAGTGAAAAAGTTGAAATCTGTCAAGAAGTAGTGCCAGAGAAAAAGCTGCCAGCACCGATCGATTTCAGTAAAAATAATGATAATTGTGACATGTGGCGACCATGGTGACTTTATTCCATTGATTTTTGGAAATGTTAAATTTAATTATTATTATTTATTTTGTTTTACAAAAGGAAATTTGAGTCAATTATTGAATGCGGACTGAAATCGTGTGAACTAGTCAAAAATTGATGCTTTGTTTTCATATAAATTGCTTAAAAATTCTAGTTTTTTGTAAATAAACTTTGTTGATTAATTATTATGAAATTTTAGCGAAATATCTAATTATAATTTATTCTCTTTAATAGTATTTATTGTATATTTGTATAACAAAATTTTATTGTTCAATTCTATTGAATACGATTTAATGAATCTTGAAAAAAATAATAATTAAAAAAAAAAGATAAATCAATTGAATAAATTAATTATCACTAGTTAATTTTGAATTTATTGTCGTATTATCTCTGGTTTTGTCAACACTTTGGCACTTTGCCCAAATCAAGCAGAAATTTCACACTACCGTCCTACATTCCTTGATTATTTTTGTGCCATTTTCAAAAGCAGCCACTCATTAAGGAAGTAAATTTATTGTACCGGATACGTATCGGAATGCTTAATTGCCCTATTAAAATGCATAAACAGCACCATTTGCACTGCGATTCAAACAGGAGTACCAGCCAACACACAAATTTACTGGTAATAGTAGAAGAAATTTGAATCCAACTAATTGTAAGAGGAAGATATAGGATTTGTAGAAGGGAAATACAAAAGAAAATTTATAGTGAAAAATCATTATCCTTATTTTTTGATTTCACTGTATGTATAAACTGGTGGTTGTATTATTGCGCCATCTATCGATATAATTAA
>JAZBGY010001697.1:0-18057 GCA_037414755.1 Lydus trimaculatus
ATCTTTTGGTCGTTCTTTACCTCTTAACGTATTTGAACAACGAAATTGACACAAAAAGTAGTCTGATGAAAATCGAAGCAATTCAGTATAGATAATCAGTGACTGTAGCGTTGTTGGTGCATTTTTACATAAATTAATTATTAGTTTTATCAGTGGTAATCAATCGAAACGTTTGTATGCCAATCAACATCATCCTCATCTTCAATCTGTTTCTTTCCATACTATTTTGAGCGCTCTAAGTGGCCACTGATCACATAGCTCTTCGTTGACAACTTATTTTTAGTTCGTTTATGTTATAAACATGAAGATGCTGCTATAATTAGCTTCTTTGAGGCCCCAAACTCATAGTGATTTGAGGCCATTTGAACAAAAGTAAATATTTGTACGAAATCTTAATTTCAAAGTTTTGTATTGTACGAGCACTTTTGGGGACCGTATAACGCTACGTTCGTAAGTGTCATAGTAAATCCGCTCCTGACTCCAGTTAAAGGAATCTTATCATTCCATCAGTAGCGATCCTACAGATTTGGCCGCCGCTGCTTTACAGTGAAGTCGGCCGCCCCCTTTATCTGAAGAATTCTTTAAAAATTATGTATAGACCATTGGCTGTCTGTATGCGAAGCACCACTTGCAGAATAGGTAGAATCACCCATGCCTCGTTTGATTGTAATCGATAACTGGAAATCTTTAGATTTCTTAAAATAGATTCGATTTCATACTAATGAAAGCTGATTATTTATTGGTGCAGAAACTACTGACATCATCTAACATCCCCGAATCGATATTTCCAGAAACGATGGTACAAGATTTTTGTTTTGTTACATTACAGCTGTTCCCAACAATTAATCGAGATTGTCTGTTCATTGTCAGATCAAATCCCAAAACCGACCGATCACTTTGCAGACTAAGCGGATTATAATAACAAGTTAGTTAAGATTATAGCTCTTGACACTTTAATCTTGAAAGCATGGTTAACATTATAGGAAAAACTTGACTTCATAATATTTTATACAACAAAATATATTTTTTAACGGTGGCATATTATTCAGATAGCAAAAAGGGCCTAACTAACAAAACAGCCTCCAAATCTAATCAATTAAACGTATTATTTATGAATTTTTCAAACTAAAATAGTTGAATTCAACACTGTACCTGAGGCGCCCCCAAAACTCCAATTTACCTGGAGTCCCATAAATACGCTCCTGTTTCTTTAACTATACAAAAGTATTCTTCTTCATAACTTATTTTTAACAGACTTTTAATTAAAATATAATTAAATTTTGCTATTTTAGAGTAAAAGTTAGCCAAGCTAAAATTGGTGCACTATATTTGGGTTATAGGAAGATAAGAGGGAGGCTAGAATATTGACTTTTTTCATCTTTTTTAACAGACATCGATAGATTAGATAAAAAAAAACCCTATAGGTGAGGAGAAACTTAAAATTATTAATAACAAATAATTTATTAAGAAATATTGCAAGAAGTGAACGTGGCAACGTCGCAAATTAACGTAAGTCATACCAAATCTCTCAAATTATACA
Organism: Lydus trimaculatus; assembly: GCA_037414755.1. Taxonomy (NCBI): domain Eukaryota; kingdom Metazoa; phylum Arthropoda; class Insecta; order Coleoptera; family Meloidae; genus Lydus; species Lydus trimaculatus. The sequence continues at coordinate 1,541 of JAZBGY010001697.1, forward strand.
AACAATGTCTCATAATTTATTTATTATTAATAATTTCAAGTATTTCCTTATACACGGGGCGTCCTTAAGAACTAATTTAGCGATATTTGTGAAAAAAATTGAAAAAAGCTAGTTTTTCAGGGATTTACTTATCTACATCTCACCTTATTTTTGAGTTGCTATTCAAATAAAGCGCGCAATAGTTGGGGAATTATAATATGTTCACGTTGGCCAGCATCCATATTTTGACGTATGATTCTGAAAAACTTCAGACGCGTTTTGTGTTTTGTTGTGAAAACGTGAAACTGAAAACAAATTTCCGTTTCAGTCTATTTTGTTAATTTTAGAATAATGTTGATCTCTTAATTGTTTTCCACGAATATTTATATATAAAAAAAAATAAACAATTTATTAAAAATGTCCAACACCATTGAGATCCCTCTTCGGGATACTGATGAGGTAATTTTCATTAAAAATTTTCAACGATATTTTACAATTTTTATCAAAACAATTTTTCCAGGTTATCGAACTGGATGCTGACCAACTACCTGATGGTGATGAAGTTCTCGGTATTTTACGTCAAGAAAACAGTCAACTGCATATTTGGGTTAATCTGGCGGTATACAAAACTTTATACATGTTCAAACATTAGAATTAATTCAATTTTTTTTCGATTGTTGATAATAGCTGGAGTATTATAAACAAGGCAAAATCGATGATTTTCTTAAAATATTGGAAACATCACGTATTGATGCTAATGTGGATTATCGTGATTATGAGAAAGATCAGATGCGTGCCTTGGATATGTTGGCTGCTTATTATGTACAGGAAGCTAATCGAGAGAAGAATAAAGATAAGAAACGTGATCTATTCACAAAAGCTACAGTTTTATATACAACAGCCGATAAGATCATCATGTATGATCAAGTAAGATTTACAACATACAAATGGTGTGATTGTTATCAATGATTTTTACAATTTTAGAATCATCTATTAGGTAGGGCATATTTTTGTTTATTAGAAGGTGATAAAATGGAACAAGCTGATGCACAATTTAATTTCGTATTAAATCAATCACCAAACAATATACCATCATTATTAGGCAAAGCATGTATTGCATATAATAAAAAAGATTTTCGTGGTGCATTAGCATTTTATAAAAAAGCATTAAGAACAAATCCAAATTGTCCAGCAGCTGTACGTTTAGGTATGGGTCATTGTTTTATGAAATTGAATAATCAAGAGAAGGCACGTTTAGCATTTGAAAGGGCATTACAATTAGATCCATTATGTGTTGGTGCACTTGTTGGTTTAGCTATATTAAAATTAAATCAACAACAACCAGATTCTATACGTAGTGGTGTACAAATGTTATCAAAAGCTTATACAATTGATTCATCAAATCCTATGGTTTTGAATCATTTAGCAAATCATTTTTTCTTTAAAAAAGTAATTTTTTTGTAATTTTTTCTAAATATTTATAGATTAAATGTGTGTTTTTTTTCGCAAATAGGATTATAGTAAAGTACAACATTTAGCATTACATGCTTTTCATAATACAGAAAATGAAGCAATGAGAGCTGAAAGTTGTTATCAATTAGCTAGAGCATTTCATGTTCAAGGTGATTATGATCAAGCTTTCCAATATTATTATCAAGCAACACAATTTGCACCGGCAGCATTTGTTTTACCACATTTTGGTTTAGGACAAATGTACATCTATCGAGGCGATACAGAAAATGTAACTATGATTGTTGTTTTAACGGTAACTTTGAAGGGTTTGTGGTTCGTTTTGCGTGCGCCAATATTTTCAGAAATTTGCAAATTTAGTTCAACAGGCTATAGTTGCTGCTTCTCTATGCGTTCTGTATAGTGTCATTATAGCCTTAAGGGCTTCCACAATGAAATTTTGATTTGAGCTCAAGCTCAAATCAAAGAGTATAAGATAGAGGGGAAGCGGGGCCCATAAGAGCTAATGCAAAAATGAAATATACGAGTTTCAGCGCCTCTGGTGTTTCAGAGAAGGTTTTAAATCCTATACGTTTTTATTTTATTAAAAAAAAGACCCTCGTGGACCACTTCTGCTTCTCTCCTCTATCTTATACAGGTTGCGACAACAAAGTGAGTACATTGGAAAAATCGTGGTCACCGCCCATAATGATATCTTCTACACAAGTTAGAACGAGATAGAGAGAAAAGGGCGGTTATATTATGGAAAATGTTTACTATTCTAAACTCCTATTTTACACCATTGATGGATAGTTCGACCCTATTTTATCGATAAGAAAATAACAGCAATATTAGTTTGTAATTGTCTATTGAAAGAGACAAGGAGAAAACATATTTTGGACATCCAGTGTCTTTGTCATGATCGTTGCAATATTTTTCCAAAACAAGGATAATAGGCACATTCCAAAACCAATGCATCAAACAAAGGGCACACTACATTTGTATAAACTTAAAATTGTTAGGATATTTTGTTATTTATTTTAATACATTTAATCTTAAGTTGCTATTATTATTAGAAATTGTTATTTTTCAACAAAAAAAACAAAAACAAGAAATCAAAGTTGAGAAGTATGTTGTATATTTCGAAAAATTTAGAGAAGAACCATCTAGGATTATAAATAATTAATGATTTATTTATTATTAAGGGATTATCAATTTGTTCGTATGTTCGGCGGCATACCCATCGTAAACAAATGTGCTACTATTGGTATCAATTCAAGGCAATAATTGAGGTAGGTATTATTGAGATTGGAAGATTTTTCAAACAATATTTTATTAATTGTAACATTGTTGTACCTACATAAGAATAAAAACCAAATTTGAGTGAAAAAGACAAGGAGAAAACAAATTTTATGTGTCTTTGTCATGAGTATTGCAAGATTTTTTCCATACAAGGATAGCAGATGAGCACATTTCAGATCAAATGTAACAGACAGAGATAAAGTTAAATGTATTATAAGTCACAAATGCCAGATGTGTTTAACCATAGTCAAGCAGATTTTACAAATGTCTGATGCATTGGTTTTGGAATGTGCCTATCTGTTATCCTTGTTTTGAAATTTTTTTTGCAATGATCATGACAAAGACGCTAGATCTGTTTTCTCCTTGTCTTTTTCTTCCAAATTTTGTTATTATTTTTATCTAGGTACAATAATATTACAATTAATGGAATATTTATGGGAAAACCTTCCAATTTCAATAATACCTACCTGAATTATTGTCTTGAATTGATAATTGATACCAATAGTGGCATATTTGTTTTGCGATAGGTATGCCGCCGAACATAAGAACAAATTGATAATTGATAATTGTTCATAATCCTAAATGGTTTTTCTCTAAAAATTTTCGAAACATTCAACATACTTCTCAACTTTGATTTCTTGTGTTTTTTATCTGAAAAATAACAATTCATGTGCCACCTAAAGTGCACAATGTTCTCCATGCTCCTGACAAAGACAGCAAATATTTGTCTTCAACCAGGTTGAATTTTTATCGAGGAAATGGGGATGGTCTTTTGGAATTCAGCTACTGTTGGGAGGGGTCTACAGCAGCCCCCATTCTTACACATCTGGTTGTCCAGTTTTGTTTTTATCTCGTTCTAACTTGTGTAGATGATATGATTAGGGGCGGTGAGCACGATTTTTCCAATGTACTCACTTAGCTGTCGCAACCTGTATGATATGTGAGCTGTCACGGACCAACTAAGTCCGAACCACAGACCCACGTATGTCTAACACGTGCCTTATTAAAATGTTGTTATTATAGGCGGCCCAATGTTTCGAGAAAGTATTAAAAGCTCAACCTGGTAATTATGAAACAATGAAAATATTAGGTTCATTATATGCAAATTCATCATCACAATCAAAACGTGATATAGCTAAAAGTCATTTGAAAAAAGTTACCGAACAATTTCCAGATGATATAGAAGCATGGATTGAATTAGCACAAATTTTAGAACAATCTGATTTACAAGGTTCATTGAATGCATACGGTACAGCTATACAAATATTAAAAAAAGATGTACAAGCTGATATACCAACAGAAATTTTAAATAATGTTGGTGCATTACATTATCGTTTAAATAATTTAGATGAAGCGAAAAAAAATTTAGAAGAAGCATTAAAACGTGCTAAAACCGAAGCTGAACATGATCCACAATATTATAATTCAATATCTGTAACAATAACATATAATTTAGCTAGATTAAATGAAGCATTATGTTTATTTGATAAATCAGAAAAATTATATAAAGATATATTAAAAGAACATCCAAATTATGTTGATTGTTATTTACGTTTAGGTTGTATGGCACGTGATAAAGGACAAATATATGATGCATCTGATTGGTTTAAAGAAGCATTAATGATCAATACAGAACATCCAGATGCATGGTCATTATTAGGTAATTTACATTTAGCTAAATCACAATGGGGTCCAGGACAAAAGAAATATGAACGTATATTAAAAGTAACACCACAAGATTCATATTCATTAATTGCATTAGGTAATGTATGGTTACAAACATTACATCAACCAACAAAAGATAAAGAACGTGAAAAACGTCATCAAGAACGTGCATTATCAATGTTTAAACAAGTATTGAAAATTGATCCGAAAAATATATGGGCAGCAAATGGTATTGGTGCTGTATTAGCACATAAAGGTGCTGTTAATGAAGCTAGAGATATATTTGCACAAGTACGTGAAGCAACAGCTGATTTTTGTGATGTATGGTTGAATATTGCACATATTTATGTTGAACAAAAACAATTTGTTAGCGCTATTCAAATGGTATGAAAGAAATACATCGAAACCTTTATAAGCGGTCCAAAAAATGTTTAACGCCTTAACGAGAATTCGAACCAAGGTCTCCCTTTGCTTTCACGGCATGTGGATATGTAAAGCGGCGATTACATTGAGCGACTCTAGTCGCTATATGCTGGCAATTGAGATGAAGCGCGCATGCGCATATTGCAAGACGCTTAGTGATGTCGATCAGACGTCGGACACTCTTTACCCTCATCATGCCTTTTTTTGTCAAAGTCTCGAGGCCTTTTCTATTACCAACCTAACGGTTTTAAGTATAAATATGGTCGAATAAATTACAAACAGTGGCTCTCTCCTATACTAAAGCATTGAGTGTCCAACGCCTGATGTCGATTTCACACAGCGACCAGCGTATAAAGTCGCTAACAGTGTTGTTATCAAGTATCCGGTAGATCTGATGGAAAATCGTCAAGTGGCAACACTGCTCCTGTGTTGTAAATAATGTAGAAACCATAGCAACACAGCGAATTTAGTCGCCATCGTCTAGCGACTAAAGTAGACCGGTCGGCTACTAAATTCGCAGCCGCCGAGCATCTAGCGTCTTCTATATTACACACAGCGACTTTGGTAGCAGCGTCTAAAGTCGCCAACGGCTAGCGACTAAAATCGCTCAATGTAATTGCCCCTTGAGCGCTAAAACAGAGTGACATCCTGGTTGAGGGGTTGAATTTTTGTCTGGCCGCTTATTCGCCTTCATGGGATTAATATTTGATTAATTAATTATTATAATTTTAGTATGAAAATTGTTTGAGAAAATTCTTTAAATATAATAATGTTGAAGTTTTACAATATTTAGCAAGAGCTTATTATCGAGCTTCGAAATTGAAAGAAGCTAAAATGGTTTTATTAAAAGCAAGACGTGTAGCTCCACATGATACAGTTTTGTTGTATAATATTGCATTAGTTTTACAAAGATTGGCTACTTTCATTCTAAAAGATGAAAAATCTACATTACAAACCGTATTACAAGCTGTACACGAACTTGGATTATCATTAAAGTTTGTATTTGTTACATTTCTATAATTTTTTGATTAATCTAATATTTTTTTCAATTAGATATTTCACATATTTGGCTGAAAAAGGTGATAAAGTTGGTTATGATGTAACATTATCAGCAATGGAAGCAAGACAATGTAAAGATCTATTATCACAAGCACAATATCATGTTGCTAGAGCTAGAAAAGTTGATGAAGAAGAACGTTTATTACGTCGTAAACAAGAAGATGAACGTACAGCATTTAAAATGCGTCAATTAGAAGAACAAAAGAAAGTTGAAGAAGAAATGCGTCAAACTAAAGAACAATTATTACAAAAACGACAAGAATATAAAGAAAAAACAAAAAATGCTTTATTATTTATGGAATTACCAAATGAAAAACTTAAAGGTAAAGGACGTGGTCGTAAAGATCAATATATTAGTGATTCTGGTAGTGATGTAGAGAATCATGATCGTGGAGGTGGTGGTGGTGGAGTTGAGAATCGTGATAGAAAAGAACGACGTAAACGACAACGTAGCGGTGATCGTAAAGAGCGTAAACGTCGTACAGGTGGTGGTAGTGGTAGAAAACGTAAAGATCGACAAAATCGTTCCGATTCAGATAGTGATCGTCCGAAAAATAAACGTAGCCGTACCAAAAATCGTGATGGTGGACGTGGTCGTAATAGAGATGAAGGACTTAGTTCAAAACAAAAAAGTCGTATTGTATCAAAAGCAACAATATCAACAAGTGAAGATGATAGTGATGATGGTAAATTGAAAATTGCTAGTGGTGATGAAAGTGATACAGCAACACATGGTCGTAAACGACGTATTTCATCAGGTTCAGAACGTTCACGTTCGAAATCAACAAATCGTTCAAGATCTAGATCGAAAAGTGGTTCACGATCACGATCACATTCGAAAAGTTCATCACGTTCAAGATCACGTTCAAGTGGTTCACGATCTAGATCACCGAGTGGATCACGTTCTAGATCACCGAGTGGTTCACATTCTAGATCACCAAGTGGTTCAAGATCAAGAAGTCATTCCAAATCTAGATCTAGATCGAAAAGTAAATCACGATCACCACGTAGTCAAAGTCGTGATAAATCACAAAGTAGATCGAGAAGTAATTCACGTTCAAGGAGTCGTAGTCGTTCGAAATCTGGTTCAAGATCTCGATCTAGATCTAGATCAGTTAGTGGTTCGCCGGCAAGAAAAAGCGCATCTAGAAGTCGATCAGGATCACCGGCAAGAAAAAGTGCATCTAGAAGTCGATCAGGATCACCGGCAGGTAAATCAGGTAGTGAACAAGGTTCAAGAGTTTCATCACCGGAAAGGAGTGGAAATGAGAGTAATTGATTTTTTCTTAATTTTAATTTGACTTACAAAAAAAAAAATCGTTTTTATTTTGAGTAAAAGTTGAATAAAAACTTTATTAAAATTTTTGAGGACAAATCTACATTTCTTTATTATATCTTTCAGTTATAATTAATTGTTCATAGTTTATATCAACTAGAAGATGTAGATAGAAATTTTTTGCGTTGTATAAAATATAAAAAAGATTGCTGCACATTCGTAAAAAGTTTGTTGTTTTGTGTTTATATAAATCCTAATTGCAAATATTGAAATAATCCCCCAAACAAACAACTATCATCAAATATACACACAACCACAATTTTTCAATAAATACAATAACATTTCTAGAATTTTTCTCAAACAATAAAACCATCGACTAAATTGTGGACAAATCGTCAACACACCAATTTTTACTAAAAAAAAAAAACGTTTATTGGCAGTGGTGCTTCTTCGCAAACAGGATTCAAGCAGTAGTTGTCTGTGAATTGAGAACATCATGACTACCATAAAAAGACGTAAACGTTGTATTTGTACTGTGACTTAATGGAAACGTATCATTACTATTCAATGTGCCGAAAGCTGATAAAATTTCAGTTGTTGTACGTTCAGGACTATCACTAATCATATGTTCACGTAACTGACATTCAGATCTTCAAAAATTTATTAAAAAAATATTTCGAATTCTATATCATAAATAATTACCTGTTAATTGAATTATTTAATTGTGTCGTATGGTTTGATGACGATGTTGTTTGAGCGGCTACTGGTGTTCGTTTTATCGCATAAATATAAACTCCAGTCATCGATAATGTATAAGATAGAAAATATAAGGCGTGAAACTAAAATATAAATTATCGAAAATTATTTAAATTTTCATAAATTTTGATTTTCAATTACCCGATAATTAAAAAGTAATATTCCTACAATTAATGTATAAAAATTCCCTGATAAAAGCGATAAATGTAAGGCTGTTGTTCCCATATTTATTAAAAATATCGATGAAAATGTGCAAAACATAAATTGACAAGCTGAAAATGATGATAATAGTGCACTTGAACTTTTCCATGTCGTTGTTATCAATGTCTGTTTCTCCAATAACAACCTACATAAGCATTATGTTATTATTAATTTTAACTCTGTATTCAGTGGCGGATTGGTCAGGTTGTCCAAAGGCAAATGGACCCCATTTAACATAATTTTTACATGTAGTGTTCAGTCAATATATTTAAAATTGAGCAGCTTAGAAGTAGCCGCTGACATGCAAGAAAACTTAAAGAATTGCTGCTAAATTTCTTCCAAGTGTAACTCTCGCCAAAGTGCACAAACATGTTGAAGAGAATCTCCCCGATCGGAAATGTGAGCTTAGAAGAAACTGTTCTTCTGAGCACAAAAATACTCCACTGGAGACATTATCCAGGAATGTGACAAGCAAACTAGTTCATTGGCCTAAATCGGAATGGACTAATTGTTAGACTGGGAACGGAGTCTTTGACTGGACAAATCAGACAGTGAGAGATGTAGATTGTATGGATAGGACAATGAAAGCTCTGAGCACATACTAGGCAAATGTGACGCGCTTGGCTCACACAAGACTCACCCACCTTGGCAGCGTAACTCCATCACTTGCTGAAGCAGCAATGAGATCTCCCACAGAGATAGTTTTTTTTGGAATGTCAATCGATGGAATCTACAATAGGTCAGCTATGGTTGCAGTTCAGGAAGGCTAAAAAGTTGCCAAACGACCCCTATAATCTAATCTAACGCTGGCGGTACATTGACGGCCAAATATCTAAGAACGCTACCACCGTCGGTAGAGATGCTCGTGACGGGCTGCAATGAAATTCTCTATCTGACAGAACCTCGAACAAATTTTGTCGCGCGGGTCTCCTCTACCGCTATTTATAGGCCCAATCCGCCACTGTGCTTAATTATAATGAATACAAACATTTGAACACCACTCAAGATGCTACCAAATAATCCCAAAAGTCCTAAATATTCAACAATATCCGTTTTTTTTACTGATAACTCTTGTAAGACTGTTACAATTGCAAACAATACAGCTCCACCTAAACACAACATATCGCCAACAAGTTGATTTTTACCTGCAATTTGAATTATCATTTGTTAGATTAATTAAAAAGTTAAAATTTGAAAATACCATCGATTTTGGTGTCTTCAATATTAGCCCAAACCAAACATCCTACACCCATGAGACATATAGAAACAGCAATTATGTGTACCATGCGATAACGTACACCAAGCACTAGACAACTTAATGCTAATGCTACAGGTATGGCGACACAACCGAGCAACTGGAAGTAAGCCACAAACAATTTTTGTTCTACTCTATATAAATTATATATAAGCTTCCCCCAACCTGTATACTGGTTAGTGTTGTAAATTGATGTGCAGTACTCATTAATGTATTAGCTTGTACATCAATTAAACAAAGCAATAAATAACGCCATCCTCTAGCTCTGATAATAGAGATGAGTCCTTTATCACCTCTACGAAATGCAAGCCAACTTGTGTAAATTGCACATAAAAACATATAATGCGGAAATGATTGGCCTGTTGGTAATACAGATGATGATCCTGTATTTATATAATGTGCTAATGTATTTATTGCACATAATAAAATTGAAAGAAATTGACCTAAAATTATATTTTGCCAGACGCTCCTACAAAATTCAATTAAAAAACAATAACAAAACAACAAATATAATTAAATTTAATAATAAAGCAGGTGTGCGTATATGGTATAGAAATATACAGATTTTTTACCATTTTCCTAATTCTGATAAATTGTCACCTATTTTATCACAAATACCGGTGACATCACCCATTTTTCAACAATAAATTCATTTATAAATGTTATTTTTTTTTGATAAATTAAAGGGCGGGGCACCCTCAAACAGGTCTAATAATAAAATTATAGGGGTGGTTTTTTTTAAATTGAGCGCGCAAGCGCCATTTGCCGACAGTTGACTAAATATAGGAATCGATCGCGACGTTGCCACCACTAGCTTTCATATTTAATAGAGTGCGAAACTGATGACGTCAGGTGACAATCAAATCAAGACATCCATATAACCTCATTTCATAAAATTGATTTGTTTGAAACGCAATGCCATAGCAACACTGTCAACTGACGTCACACTAATTAGTTTAAAACTATCTTATCAAGTCTTGATAAGTAAATATAGGAAGAACCACCGGGTATGTAAGAAATGTTTGCACATTTCTTTTATCGTGAATTGAAAGTCTAACTATCATAAAGCTAGGCACTCGATCCAGTCCAATAATCTGTAGGACTACATACGCTCTGATCCTTATTCGTTATCGGACTATACATAAATACCCATACATAACTATATACCATTTGCGAGCGTGCATGGGAGGACTATAGCGGTCACCCAGCATCTTACCGCGTTATTGTTTGTGAGTAGGGAAATTATCTCTTAGAGGTCTTACAAACAGAATTGATTCAAAAGACTTTCGCTTATTGACTTTTTAACGCGGGAAAGTACAAGGAGGACTTGGTTGGATCCCTTGTAGGAGCCTGTGTGGTAGCACGTATCTGACTGTTTTAGATTAGATTTAGATTATAGGGGTCGTTTGGCCATGTAGCCTTCCTGAACTGCGACCACAACTGATCTATTGTTCTTAACCCTCCATCTATTGATATCCCAGGAAAGATATCTTTTTAGCAAAGCTAACTATCTCTCTGGGAGACTTCTTTGCCACCGTATCTGACTGTAGTCCTACAGCATAATCCTATAGATTGGACCATAAATGCCTAGCTTTCCAAACAATACATCTCTATACCAAACCGTGTTTAATGACCAATGTCCAACAAAGTGGTTTTCCTTACAACAACAACAAAAAACCAACGCAAATGCGTACACAATAATTGTCTTTCTTTCGCTGTTTCGCAGTAGTAGTGATAGCTTTTTGGAACTATTGAAGTCACAAAAGTCGAAATCTACTGCGGGAACTAAACCAAAACTACGAAATTCCTCATAATTTTTCTGAATCAAATAAGAAAATCGACGAAAGTTGCGATAATTTCCTTAATATTGTCAAGAATTTCAGGCAAATAATGAAGAAAAAACATAAAACGACGAAATTCGTCATAATTTCTCTAAAATGAACAAAGATTTACAATTTCAGATGAAACACTCAAAAATGGGAAACACTATATTGATGCAATATGGCAACGTTGTTGTCGATCGCCATTTGTATGGTATCTTTTAGTAACCATGATTATTCAGTGCTACCAATGTAATTAGAGAAAGTTCCTAAGATCTGTCAATTTTTGTGTGTTTTTTTATTAATAACAAATTACCTGTTAAATAACAAATATTTATGGTATTTTAACAAATGGTGTAATGTTTTAATAACATTTAAAAATGGTAGAACCAATATTTGATTATCAATTTCGATTGATTTTAATTGGCGACAGTACAGTTGGAAAAAGTTCCTTATTAAAATATTTCACTGATGGTAAATTCGCTGAGGTAATAATATAAATTTAAATAAGAATAAATTGCGTTTTAGTTGATTTTCTATTTCTGATAAAAAATCAACAAATTTTCTAGCTATCAGATCCAACGGTTGGTGTTGATTTTTTTGCACGTTTAATAGAAGTAAAAGATGGTACACGTATTAAATTACAATTATGGGATACAGCTGGACAAGAACGTTTTCGTTCAATAACAAAATCCTATTATCGTAATTCAGTTGGTGCATTATTAGTTTATGATATATGTAATCGTACTAGTTTTGAACATATACCTGTATGGATGTCGGAGGCACGTCGACATATCGAACCACATCGACCTGTATTTTCATTAGTTGGTTGTAAATTAGATTTAGTTAATAATGGTGGGCAACGTGAAGTATCTAAAGAAGAAGCAAAAACATTTGCCGATCAACATGGTATATTTCATATTGAAACATCAGCCAAAAATGGTATGAATGTTGAAGATGCATTCCGTTCTGTAACACAAGAAGTCTATAATCGTATACAGAGTGGTGAATATAAAATTGAAGATGGTTGGGATGGTATTAAAACTGGTTTTGCTAGACCTAATGGTTTGGATTTTAATTTAATTGAAGCAGAACCGGCCAAATCGTCATGCTGTTAAACACACACACACACTATGTACATAACAATAGGCGCTAAATCTAGTGACCTAAGATAAACAACAACAATTTTACATTTTTTACAAATTTTCATTTGCATCAGTTTTAATGAAAAAAAAATAAAAGGAAACAAAATCTCATGTGTGCGTGTAGCTTTTCAAAAATTGTTACAATTCTAACAAAACTTTGATATTTATTGAAAATATCGTCATTATATTTTTTATAAATATTCAGGAAACCAAAAATACAAAAAAAAAACAAAGAACAATTACGTATATTTGTTTATTCTCATCAACAATTTTTGTGATAATTGTAAAATGATTCATAGACAACGTTCTTTTTTTTTATTATAATTATTTGTTTATTGTAGCAACTATCTAGTCGTGGAATGTTCAATTTTATTTTAACGTAAACGAAAAACGATATAAAGGTTGAGGCATTTTTTTTTGTAATTTTTGATCTTTGCACATATTTTAGAGGAATAAAACGACAATTATAAGATTTAATTAACAACAAATTGTACCACTATGTTAGTAATTTTTTCGAAAGATTTATTTATAGGAGAGATATATATAAATAAAGTCATGTTATTTAACTGAATGTTAATTAATAATTTCCAATTGTTTTCATTAAAATTCTTTTATAACAGAGAAAAGTTGGACTTTCTCCAATTTGTTTAATCAATTGTTAACTAGAATTTCGAATAGATTCATGGTGAATTATCAGGTCATAAATTATGATTTTTTATGTGTAGATTCAACATGCTTATCAGTTGTTTGTTGTTTACTGATTAGTTTTCTTTTGTTTAGTCGTTAATTAATTGCGTATTAGCCTTAATTTTTGGTGTATTGTAACTTCCCGTATAGACTGAATATTTTAATTGTTGTAACTGTAAAACAGTATTTAATTCGCTCATTCAACAAATAATTTATGAATGAAACACTTTTAACAACTTCCAGGTGTTGCATAACTAAGAATTTAATGATTTTTCATTGAATACAGCAACTGTTAGTTTGGTTTTGTATAGACGGAAACATAAATCAATCCTAATTTTCAAAAATCGCGGTTCTTCTCTATCGATAAATGCGGGAATTTCGAAATTAGGTTGTGTGTCTTAAGCCGCATCCACATCTAACGAACGAATGCGAACGTCATGCGCAGACAGACGTAGTAGAATGTGCTTGCATTCGCCTCTAATTCCTATTTCCCGTCCACACTTTGCCACCACGAACGAATTTTTTCTTAGAAGTACCAACAACCAGCGGATCGCAGTTTTTCACGTTCGTTTTGCGTTTGTGCGCGTTTCTCTTGCCATCCTTGAAATTGTATTGGAATTATATTATGTACGAACATGTCTATCCTCAAGGACTGTAAGTTTAGCCAGGCAGACTAAGGATGGGCTAAGGAAAAACTTTGTAGGGTACTGACATAAATTTTCAAATAAGTTGCAAAATTGGCCTTTCTATAATTTTTGCCTTGTTATTGGATGTGCCTAATAACTTCTCGTCATAAATAAAAAAGCGATCATACAACCAATTTCAATGACATCCATTAGAAAACTACTCATAAACAGGCCCCCCCTTAACCATACGTTCTAACTGGGTTGAGCCCAGGGGCGTTATTGGTCCGAGGCAGAACTCAGTACCTACATTAAGATAAAGTATTATCTAATAATTGCTAACTCTCATGTGATTAGGAAGTCATGTTTTTTTTTTAACTCAAGGCGCCCGAATTCTTTAAGACAGTCCTGCCCATAAACAATGATTTAATTACAGCAGTATGACAGTATGTGCACCTTTTTAAATTTTCTGCACCAGCGAGTTTTTGGTCGCCGCGACTAGAAATCTCAAGTAGAAGCCTTTGCAAATATTAACCGAAATAAATGCATCTAATCAAATTAACATTATGCGAATTATGAACCCGAAAGGAACCTTGGACCCGATGCGCAAAAACTTGTTCGAGCAATGATTCAAACAACCTTTGAAACAATCAACAATTACTATTATTTATCCCTAATGTCGCATCAATAAATGCTCCATTGAACATTGAACGATTTTGTGGTGTTGTTTATGATTGTTGTGGTATTGTATTAAATTCGCCACTGTCAGATACAGGTGAATTAATTCGTAATATTCCAAAATCTATTGTTGTGGCAGACTTTTAATCAAAAAATTCTCCCGACGAACTCATAATTTTTGAATTAAATTTTATTCCAACATCTCTTTTAGTCAAATTATTGCAATGAATTGGATAAAATCACTATTGTTCGATGCAGCTATAATTTATCTAGTACAAGGTGAGAAAAGTGAATTTCAATCAAAAAGTTTGCCCGGCGCATCCACCATTTTTGAGTTAAATTTTATTCCAACATCTCTTTCAGTCAAGCCATTGCAATTATTTTAGATAAAATCACCAATGCTTGATGCAATTTTTGATTATCTGTCGATTGGTGGTGGTGTTGTAATGGTTGACTGATCAGTTTTTGAAATTATGTTAGCAAGACTCTTATTGCTATCAAGACTACATCGTGCAGTTGATTGAATTCCAAATGTTTTCGTCAATCTTATTATTGTTGTCGCGAATGGATTTCGATTCAAATTACATCTTGCTGGATTGTTTCTCAGTAGTTTTTGGTAGCTTTTTTTGGACTTTTGCAGTGCTAAATGAAATAGGCTACTACCAAGTATCGTTGTTGAGGTATTTCTCCTCGATGTAGGTGGATTAGTCGGTGATGTTCTAAGATTCATTACAAAATGCACTGTAAAATCATAAATTTTACCGTCGTGTATTTGTGGTTTAATTTTCAATTATTTAAATTTTGAAATAAAGGAACTCACTTGAAGATCTAGAACGCTTCGGTGGTGGTGGTGACCAATCAATTTCTGATTGACAATCTCTGAAAATACATAAAATATTAAATACAATAATTACTACAAATACAATTTAACTGCTTACCCTTCAGATGGAGGGGGTCTATGAAATTTAAATCCATCAGTTCTTGGTGGAGTATTTGTAATTGTTGGCAAATTTTCAATTTTCCATCTGAGATGGCAACACTTCATTTGATGTGTATTTTGCCAAAATTTGCTGATTTTGTTTAGAAATAGTACTAGTTCCAAAATTTGTTGTATTTTGGATGCACAATTTAGGCGATACTAAACAAACTGTAAAATCACCAGTTTTGCCACCTTGCATTGGTTGTTTATTCCTCTATAATTTATTGTGATTTTCTGAACTTTCTCTATAAATTTATTGAAATAATATGATGAAGAATACTTCTAACGATTTTGTAATAACAGATCTCGCCTTATGGTTAGACTAGCCAGTGATTTTATCAAATCTTTTAATTCTTCATTAAATTTACTCGAAGACTTTCGTGATGATATAGAAACGTGAAATTTCGATGGTACCTACATTTCTTTGATGATGAAAGCACTAACTAAGAAACGACATTTTGAAATTTATACTCTAAGAGAGTACATTGAGTTAGAAATTTGTTCTATATAGATGAAGTTTATGTTGATGCTATTATATCAAGTGCATTTTTAAAATCTTGACAATAATGGAAAGATGTACAACAACAGTATTTCAAACTTTCTAATATTTCAACTGAAATCTCAAATCTCTGAAAATTCTATTAACAAAAGAAACATCAAATTAGCACAATCTAAAATGGAATTTCAGTTAATAATTAATTTAAAACTACACGTTTCTACATGTTTATATTTACCTGTTGTAAATAGTTCGATTTTTCTTTTTTGTTGATAAATTAATAATTGAAGATTCGTTAGTTATTTTATCAAATTCATCTTGCTAGCTAGTTCTTGATGATAGAAGTAACTACAAGAATACAAGCTAACCATACACGATAGGAACAGCTTAAAATTAGTTTTCAAACGATGTATAGGTAAGTAATATCGGAACCAGCAATGTATAGAATAAAAACTAATTGATTGATAGACGGTTTTTTCAACAAGGAATTTTAATGAGGGTTGAAGAAAAAAATAAAAAAAAGGGCGGTTCCATTTATAGAGAGATAAAAGAGAAATTTTTTATCAATTTTAATCAAATATTAACAACCATCTGTTATAATTGTATTTTTGATGTATATACAAAATGTGGGCGTTTATGGTTTGCTTGAAACAAAGAAACTGATAACAGTAGTCTTAAACGATCGGTAATTTCTTTATTTAATAATTAATCAACTATATATAAG
>JAZBGY010001698.1:0-18042 GCA_037414755.1 Lydus trimaculatus
AGAAATGATGGTGATGATGATTATATTGACTTAAAGTAAAAACAACATTTACCACTTGTTGTTTGGTAATAACAAGTTTAAGGTTGAGTATAAGGCCATTTGCTAGTTGATTTAAACACAGTCATAATAAAAATAATGTAAATATGGATGTTTTACATAATATAATCCACCTTGACAATGATAATAGTGATAATATTAATTAAATAAACTAGAGAGTCATCTTCACCACGGTTTTTAAGTCAATTTTAAGGACTGTGATTCGTAGAGATTCGTAGAGCTACTGCTAATTTGTAGAAATTGTTGATTCTCCAAAGTTCATTAAAAAACTAGTTTCTGTAATCTAATTTATTAGTTTTAACGATAATTAAAAGAAATGCTCCAAACCTAACATCATAATGTGCAGGTAGTTGGTTTTTGTCCAGACAAGTGGACACTCATCTCCTTAAAACTGCAACAGTGTACATCAACATTCTTGGATAACACAAATAGCGTGATGTTGTACTGAAAAGAGCAAGGAAATTGTTGTTATACGAACAGTTTTGTATTATTATTATCTAAAATGGAATCAGAGCTTAACAGTAAAAATTTTGCCAAAATCAATACTCGAAATGTGCTTTCAGAAAGTGTAAGAGGATCCATAGGAACTAGGCATTATGGACCAAATAATAGATAGCAGACAGTTGAATATCGGATACAGGATGGATGGAAAATCGTCATGAATCTTATGCTAGCCGGATGATGCTGTTTTAATGGTAGAAAACGAACTACGACTGAAAAGTTTAATTCTCAGGATACCTGAGCTTAAGAGAAGTAATCGCCATATTAAGGTAATTAAGGTTATTGAAGGGGCGTCAAAGGCTTGTTTGGATAAAGCCTCCATAGACATCTCTTCCTATATTGTGTCCTTTTATCGATACGAAATCGTCAGAGGATTAATCGCAGAAGATGATTCAATGTGATTGAAAAATTTACTTCGATAACCTTGTCTAGATAATATTTGCAATGTAAATATTATTTCCTTCACTATTGTAACATCCATTTGTTGATATTGATGTGTATTTTCAATAATTGAAGCGATAAATAAACAAATAAGAATAATAATAATAATAATACAAACTAGTCATTTTAGTGGAACTAAATAATCATCTAATTATGTAAATTTATCTGATTGTCTTTATTTTTTATGTGTATTTCTCAATCTGTTGAGCAATTAAAAACATTTCAATTACAAGGTAATTTTTTTTACAAAATCTAGCATTATGAAACTATTGAAAGCACGCATGTCTGACAAGCATGAAGTTCCAAATTCGACTATTATTGATTGAGTTAAACTTTCTCGGACTTTTATGGAAAATGTTAACAGAAACATAGAGATGTAGATTAAGATTGATATTTGTAGAGAATACTACTTTCTGGGTTGTTTATCAAATTTAACGTGGAAAGTTATTAGATAAAGGTCGAATATGATTGCTAATTATGAATGTTTATTGATCATTATTTGTTTCTTTTATTCTTCCATAATAAATAAAGATAATGTCAACATTTCTTCATTCAATACTTAATTGCTGCTATACAGAAAGATTTTGATTCAGATTTGCCTTCTCGCGTATAGCATCGTAAGACTATCAGTTCTTGTAAATTAAACTTCCAAGCGTACAATATGTTGTTGAACGATGACATTATCATAAATTTCTTTAATTAACACAACGTCCTCTATTCGAGTCTAGACTGGTATTACAGGAAAGCTTATTTGCAAGGATCCATCGGTCATTAATGTTTTTCGAACAAGTTGTTTGGTATTTAATGCCCTCATACCAATGTAGGATTTATAGCACTACCACCCGGTGCTAATAGTCTCTTAACCCCCGCTTGAATCTGTTTTTGACTAATTTACATTATTTTGTTTTTTTTTTATTGTAATTTTTAAATGTCAAGTTGAAGCACTTTTTTGCAAACCTAAGACAACTCTAATTGGATTAACCACAAATTATCGTCTAGACTAGACTGTTTGTTTCTTAGTATTGTCGACTATAAGAATAACATAACAGTAGCTGCTAGCGAAATTCATTGATCTTTCAACAAAGTGTTGAAATACAGGGTCTAAATAGTGAAACCTCAAATTAAGTGATTAATGACTTTCTTAAAATATCTATTTCAACTCGTTATTCTAAATTTGACAATTTATTCAATAAACGAAAGCTTTCTTGCACAAGCAGGACAGGCGACCACCTCAAGTTAAGTGACTCCACCTAACAAAATGAGCTTAAAATTAAGGTGTCAGGTACGTTTTTAAAGCTTCTGGCATTTGAGATACATATGGCGCCCCGATGCGTTGCTTATCTTGCTCACCGCTCAGCGCCTTGTAAGAAAGCCCTAAATCTCATTAAAGTTGAAGTCGTCACGGTTAAGTCTTTAACTAATGTCTCCTCTTTATAAAAGGCAGAAGCTCTTTTGCTATTTGCTCTAGACGCTACAAGACCACACAAAGCAAATTAAAACAAATGATTACAATCTTGTACTGGTAAACTGCTCTTTTTTCAGTTCAGTTTTAACATCTTTATCTCTCACTGTTAGGAATTCCAGAGTAATCTTTCTAAAATTTGTTGTGTTTTCGAAACCGACATAAAATTGTTCTGAAATCAAGATTCCAAATTTTCTGTTTCTACACGTTTATAAACGAGAAATAAAGCGAAAAGCTGAATTCTATAAATAAACAAACTATTGCCTTGTAAACATAATTGACCTTATAAGGATCTTAAAAATGTAGTTTGGCATTTATTGAAGTCAGTTTCGAGGAACTGAGATGTCCGGGTTATTGCCGGTAAGCTACAACATCAATTATATACAGGCTGTCCCGCAACGAGCAATAATTTGGTTATTACCGCAATGCTATATTATCAAAGCCGTACTAAAGAACGAGCCAGAGCACAGAAATGATTAAAAACAACCATAGGCAGTCGAGGAAATGAGGAAATAATATGTTGAATTGTTCTAAAATTAGCACATCATTCAAAAGATTTTCCAGTTTTGATTTTCAATTTATCATAAGATTTGACTTTCACTGTCTTGTTGGGTTTAAATCGAGAATTTTCAGTTTAACAAATTGTGTGATGAAGAAATAGTTGGATAAGTTTCTTCTTTTAATTTTGGGTCTTTTTGAAGACACATCAAACTCACACTGCCTGGCTTTATTACGATCTTGCCACAACGAATTGCCTCATATTTTCGTAATAATTTCCTCTACAAGTTAATAAACCTAATCTTAGTTCATTAACATTTATTAATAGTCCGAAAAACTTCCACTCAACCGTCGAGATTTGAACCCACAACTCCTACTGTCCGGACAATCGATACTGATTAATTTTAATTACGTTTGTAAATAACAATGCTCTCATAACACTCTTGATTATTTTTACTGCAACTTACTATTAGAAACGGTAGAACCTGCTGAAAATTGAATAAATCAGTACAGTTAACCCTCCAATAACGCGATTTCCATATAACGCGAAGCTAAAATGTTTGACCTCCTATAACGGTATATTCACAGTCAACCATTCCATAATGTGGAGTAAATATTGCGACAGTCCACTTGTAATTAACATGTTTATGTATAGTCTCTTATAACGCGGTTTCCATATAAAAAACAATATTGAATGCTTTGAAGGATTTTCCATTCTATTTTTCTTTTTCTTGATAGAAACATGCAAAGAATGATGGAAAGGTCAAGAAAATTTCACAACACGAAAACATAGCCCGAATCTAAGTACCTACACCAATAAATAAATCTCCAAAAAAGTAGGACAAGAATGTATACCATCCAATGAGCCACCTTGCACAATAAAATATTACAAAATTTGTGTAACTTCAGTGGTGTAAAGTATAGTGACTATTGCACGTAGAATGTTTCGTGTTTCTATTAAATGAATATCAATAAAAAAAAAATCAAAATTTTAATTTTATATCGTGAATAATTGATTGATTACCTCACGTTTGAATGTGCATCGTATAATTGTTTAATAAACAATAAATTCCAACGAAAAATCAAATGTGGAATTTGTGGAGGTAATAACTTCATCATATCAATTTTTACGGATTTTAGATGTTAATCTTATTTCACACAAGCATATTTACGATAATGGCACTATTTCTATCAGCTTCTTTATAACTGGATCCATTGTGAACTAATTTTATTACTTTGGTCAGACTCTTCTTAACTCAGTGGACGAAGTCATCATTGAAAATATTCATTGCTCTAGTAAAATTTGTCGCTGACTACACTTACTTGACCAGAATTGTGGCACTGTATGTGTAAACTCAAGATAATACTTACAATTAGTTCCAGCGGTTGTTCTTCATATAGTTATCGTAAAACTTACCGTTCAAATCGAGTTTTTGAGTAAAAAAATTCCCTAAAATCTTGGCCGTCGACTTATACGCCAGGTATGAAATAAAAAACGCTGTTATCTTAAAGATTAAACAAATAGATGTTGACGAATTCCATAACCAAAGTAACAAGTCGACTTATGCCACAGGTATACCTGTAAATGAACGAGTTTATTGTTTTTTAATATACGGTGTCGACTTATATGCCAGGATTCACAGTAAGCATCGTTTTAATCTAAACTCTTCTCAATCTAAAGCTTTTTCTAGTAATTAAGTTCAGCGTACTTGAGACTGACTTAAAAAACTTGAACTGTACTATTTCCAATAATACACGAACGATGGACGTTGTAGCAAGTGAAAATATTCCATAAACTTCAAAGATGTTTTGTAATTATGACGTTTTTTATAAATATGATTTTTGCAATAATAGCATTATTACAAAAATAAACAAACAAACAAACTGCTGTTTATGCGTAAACATTGAATCGTATCTAGAACAGAGCCGTGTTTACCTGTCCTTTCGCCGGAGCCACGTTATAAACCAACTTTAAGATCGTTTCGACAAATCAGTGTAATCAATTTTGCTTTTAAGAGAGCCTTCTGTTTGTATGTTCCTATTCTGTTCCCGTCCTTATCAAAGGGGATTTACATTTGTTGTTAGTTCGGAAATCTTTCTTATAGCTGTAGAGGTAAACTACAAAATTAACCTTGACCTGCGTTTATAGGTACATATGCTTGTGTTTGCATTTACAGACTTCCTTAATAAAAAAAATTTAAATCGATAATAACTAACAAAAATAGAAATTTTTATATTTTTTTGCATATTTTTAACATAAATTTGAACAAAAATTTCTAGCAAACTGCATCCAAATGTCCCCTTACATACAATACCACAGATGTCAGATATGAAGGACAAGGTGAGCCTTTAATAATACACAGACTCAAGGAAAACTATCAGTAAGAAATCTTCAACTGCACTTCAAATTGCAACTCACTCCTATAGACAACAATCAAAAATTTAATCAACCCCTTTGAAAATATGTCAAAAACTCTAGTGATTACACTAATTGTAATAATTACGAATTGTAATTGTAATAGTGTTGATGATAGTGTTTTGGAGAAATATGCGATTTTTCCAAATTTACCACCCGGTGTTGAAACAAGTGATAATGCAGTTTGTGCTGAACATAGCAGAATTTATCGGGAGAATCTGGATAATTCCACATTATGGGCTTATGAAAGTGAGTTTTATTGATATTTAAGTAACTTGAAAGATTTAAATTGAACAAATTTAAGTGTGGGATTCAACGGCAAAGGGCACAGTTGGTGTATTAACCGGTAGCCTATTTCATATGGGACACTTTAGAGAGTGTTTAGCTGTTCAAGCACCATTCCCTACACAATATTGTTTGGTAACGTTACAAGCTACTATACCGAAAGTGGATCGTAATGATCCATTTTCGCTTTATCATGATCCGAATGAATCGCTTCTACAACGACTTAATGTGAGTTTTCTTTCAATAACAATCAATCCAATCTATTTGGTTATTTTCAATAGTATTATGGAGACAAATCGCAACAACCTAGAAATATTGCTAAAATCGCCTGGTGTATGCCTGCTTCTTGTAAACCAAATGATTTGGAAATTTCCCTCAATAACTACATTAGAAACGATAGTTTATCGTTTATAAAACGAAATCAAATCAATTTTACTGTTAGTTTAACAGAGGTAGATTGTCAGAGTTATGAAGATGAGGAAAATTTCGATATTGCTGATATATCGTTTTGTATTCTAACAATATTTCTGATTGTCACAGTAGTTGTAGCTACAATTTTCGATGTAAATCAAACGAAGGAAATCGACGAAAAACCACCAAAACGTAAGTTGTATTTATTACAATACTGCGTTTCGAATAAATATTAGAAAATTGTAGATTCTCTATCGAAAAAACTGCTAATTGCATTTTCTATAAAGAGAAATTTCCATTCTTTTATGAGAATCGAGGATCACGATCCCGCTTTGGCTGTTCTACATGGTATGAGGACGATTGCAATCATTGTGATTGTTTTCGATCATCGATTCGGCACATTTGTTAGTTCCGCTTTATTGAATTTCAACTATGTTGAATCTGTAAGTGATCACATTTTCGGAGAATTTGTGGAATTTTCTTTGGTAATTTTCAGGAATATCGAAAATTCTACGGTTGTGTGATATTTCGTGGTGATTTATTTGTTGATTCATTCTTTACATTAGGTGGTATTTTAGTTACTTATGGATTATTAACACAATTTGATAAGAAACGAATCAATCCTGCATTTATTGTATTTTTACGTTATATCAGGTAATTTTGTTGTTTGTTAATTAATGCATGAAAAAAATATTACAAATTAATTAAGTGTGACTTTCGGTTTGTCGATAAAAATCACATTAAATCATTTCAATAATTATGTGAAAGGTTTTGTTGTTTTTAATCGTAATTGTGAATTGTGCTCGTAATTCTACGATAATTAGTTTTTATTTTACATGAAAAAATTAACAAATCAGAGTTTGCAGTTGTCTTAATTAAAAAAATAAATAAACAATTAATTCCTCTCACTAGTTCAAGGATGGAAAAACTACGATTTTTCTGTTTCACGTTGTTTTTTTTTTGCAGATTAACACCAGCCTATGCTTTCGTTATATTCTTTTATGCAACAATATACAATTTTACAGGATCAGGACCATTATGGAAAACGATAATAACGGCCGATCGACATGATTGTCGTGCAAATTGGTGGATAAATTTGCTTTACATCAACAATTACGTTAATTCTAACAATATTGTAAATTGTAAAAATTCATCAAAAATTTCCAATTATTCAAAATCATTGATTTTAGTGTTTGTTACAAAGTTGGTATTTACCCTGTGATTTTCATTATTTTATAATAGCAATTGGGATATGTTTGTTGATTGGTAAAAATCGTAAATATGGTCTTTTCACATTATTTTTCATAACATTAATTTCAATAATAATACCATTTGTTATTACTGTAATTTATGAACGACCTGGTTTAATGCATTTCTATCCAGAATTTCTAAGATCACCAAAAACTTACATTGATTATCAATTAACTTATATCAAATCACATACAAGAGCTGCTCCTTATTTTATCGGAATGATAACTGGATATGTTTATTATCGTTTAAAAGATACCGATAAACATATTGGTAAAGTAAGTTATTATTAAATAGGGGTAATAGATAAACAAATATTGACAATAGTGTACAATTACAGGTACGATCTTACATAATTGTTGCAGTATCAATTATTATAATTGTTATTTCATTAACTGGTGGTTTATTATATTATAATCCATATCATTATTATAACAAATACGAAACAGGAATTTATGCAGCTTTAAATCGACCAATTTTCGCATTAGGCAGTGTTGGTATACTTTATGTGGCTAGTTATGGTCATGGTAGATTTATTTATAAAGTTTTAAGTTGGAAACCATGGGTACCATTAGGAAAACTTGTATATAGTGTTTATTTAGTTCATATGAGTTTCCAATTACGTGCTACAGGTGAATTAGAGAATCCACGATTGTTCAGTTATTTTAATGTTGTAAGTCGATTTTCTAATATAATTTTCGATTTTATTTCATTTGTTTTACATTTACAAGATTACTTTGGGCATATCTGATGTGGTTTTATCATTTTTCGTTGCATTGATATTGTATTTGATGATTGAATCACCGTTTAGGAAGATTTTTAAAGAGCTACTATTGCCACCAAAGAAAGTTGAGCCGAATCAAGCAAACACTATTGAAAGAAATAACAACCAGTGCAATGATAGTCGACTATAATGAATAACACAATCAACTGATGATTTACTTTATTTACATATTTCATTGTTACTATTATTATTATTATTATTATTATTATATAAAAGAAAGCGTTTGTTCCAATGAAGTTTTTGAAAAATCCTCACACCTCACAAACATCAAAGATTAACCACACTGAGCACCCAAGTTTTGTGTATTAGTTTTATTGTCAAGTTTCATTGAAGAGGAAGTCGAAAATATGAAATTTCGCTTGACAATAATCGTGATTGAGTTGCTCGAAAATCACTATCGGAAAATCTCTGAATTTAAGGCCCTGTTCAGACGCGGCAGATTGCATTTGCGCGGTTTCCGAGCCGAATCCTATTTACATTACCGTATACCGTGAGATTTTCAAGAGTAGGCTCATAGGAAAACACGAGCAGTAACTAGTCCTATGGCTTTCAAATAAGGGGAAGTGAGATCGAGAGCAACACCCTCTGACCATGTGTTTTCCCTCCATCTCACTTCAACTTATTTCAAAGTCGTAAGACTGATCAATGCTAGGTTTTTTCATCATAAACCTACTCTTGAAAATCTTACGGTATAGTAACCCAAATACTATAAGGCACCAATAAAATTATCCCATTGTGTAAAAGTTAACTTGACTATATAACAGAAAACATCTAGTTGTAAACCATCTGGCGGGACCGTGCCACTCTATCATTATTACTTCGACCAATTTGCTTCACACGACTGTTAGAATCATAGACATGTTCCATTCAGTGAAGGATTCAGATCTAGGTCCACGAGGCCCGGGCCTAGGGCGGCACAATTTGAGAAGTGCTAAAAATTCGAAATTGAGTGAGTTTTCTGTCGATTTTGAGAACAATAATTTTTATTGCTTTCTTTCTCACTGTTACTACTCAGAAATGTTTATAAGAAATGTTATATACCGTCGTCTAACACATTTCATTTAGAAACATAGAAGAAACTACAGGTAATTAAGGGTAGGTAATCTTACAAATATTCTACGAGCTATACCTCTTTTCAGTCCAGACGAAGGCTAAGGCTATAAAACTGCCTCGATTCTTGTAGTTTCCACTATGTTTCTGGATGAAATGTTTCAACCTGTATACTATATTTCCTGACACTATAAGATGGATGGCACATCAGAACAGGCTTATAGCGGCATATCAGCGCGGGCCTAGGGCGGCATCACAACCAAATCCGCTCCTGGTTCCATTCTTGTTGTAATTTCAAATATGTAATATGTAATCCTCGACTGTTGTACCTATACTGTTTCCAGCTTTTATAGAATCATAAATTATGATAAAAACGATAACAGAAATGATATTTTCATGTACATTTCAATTCCTTTGCTCTGCGTTAGGGCATAAATCTTAACTATTATCGAAAATCAACAAGTAATGTAACAAATTTAAAGAATAACGACATAGTTCTATTCACTAATGTCTTCATTTTGCATCAAGATGATGCATAACGAGTTAATGGCATTTACATACCATGATTACATTGCTGAATATGAATGATAAAGTACAATTTAATAAATCACAACAATTACTTTTATTTATCACCAATTTTCTAAGAACAATTAACAATGATAATGGTTGTAAATTACAGCTTTTTTGAGGATGACAATGAGTCTGTAGTAGTATAAAACTAATTTTAACAATTTTCCAACAGTATTACAAGTTAGAAGCTATTCGAGAATAGATTCGTCCGAAAATAATGATTAAAATAATTCTAATAAAACTTTTTCTTGTAACTGTAACAATTACGAAATGTTATTGTAATATCGATAATGATGTTTTGGAGAAATACGCAATCTTTCCACATTTACCACCTATAATTGAATCAAGTGATAATGCAGTTTGTACTGAACATAACAGGATTTATAGAGAAAATCTGGATAATTTCACATTATGGGCATTTGAGAGTAAGTTATTGTCAATTTGAGTAACTTGTACAGTTTTAATTGAACAAATTCAAGTGTGGGATTCAACAACAAAAGGTACAACAGGTGTATTAAAGGGCAATTCATTTCATATGGGACATTTTGAAGAGTGTTTAACTGTTCAAGCACCATTCCCTACACAATATTGTTTGGTAACATTAGAAGCAATAATACCAGATCCTAATCGTGATGATCCATATTCACTTTATCATGATCCGAATGAAGTAGTGCTTCAGCGACTTTACGTAAAAATTTTCCATTTATTGTTAATCTTAATCATTTTTTGTATAATCATCAATAGCCTTACAGAGATAAGTCGCAATGGCCTAGGAATATTGCAAAGATGGGGTGGTGTACGCCTGCTTCTTGTAAACCGGAAGATTTGAAAATTTCACTTAACAACTACATGAAATATAGTGAAGCGTCTTTTATAAAACGAAATAAAATTAATTTTACTGTTAGTTTAACAAATGTAGATTGCCAAAGTTATCAAGATCGACAAACATTCGATGCTGCTGATATATCGTTTTGTATTCTAGCCATTAGTCTAATCATCACAGTAATTGTAGCAACAGTCCTAGATGTGAATCCGGTGAAAGAAGCTGCAAAATGTAAGTCTAAATCAACACAACTACCATAGCATTAATACGAAAAAAAAAATTGTAGCTCATTTACCGAGAAAGATACTACTTGCTTTTTCTGTAAAAGCAAATATTCGCTCATTGTTTAAAATTGAACAACATAATCCAGCTTTAGGTGTTCTGCATGGAGTTAGAATAATTGCAATAATTGGAATAATAATTGGTCATCGATTTGGTTTTTTCGTTGCTTCTACTATAATGAATCCTGATTATGTTGAATCTGTAAGTAGTATCGTTGCAATTGTTCTTTTGATTTTCTTATGGAATTTTCAGCAATTTCGAACATTCTCTAATGCTATTCTATTTCGTGTTGATCTATTTGTTGATTCATTCTTTCTATTAAGCGGTATTTTAGTTACTTATGGCTTACTGAGTCAATTTGAGAAAAAGAGAATCAATGCTGGATTGATTATATTTGTGCGTTATATCAGGTATTGTTGGTTTGTTATCAATTTTGGCTGTATTTTCACTGCATTTTTTTAGATTAACACCGGCTCTTGCTTTTGTTGTATTTTTCTATGCAACATTATTCAACTATACAGGCTCAGGACCATTATGGAAAGCAATAACACGAGAACGAGATCATTGTCGTGCAAGTTGGTGGACAAATTTGCTTTACATCAACAATTACGTCAATTTAACGAGTATAGTAAGCTGAGAATCCATCAAAACTTCTATGTTTTATCAGCAATTAAACAATTTCAGTGTGTGATACAAAGTTGGTATTTACCCTGTGATTTTCATTATTTTATAATAGCAATTGGGGTATGTTTATTGATTGGTAAAAATCGTCAATTTGGTCTTTTTACATTATTTTTCTTAACATTAATTTCAATAATTATACCATTTGTTATTACTGTAATTTATGAACTACCTGGATTGATGGTTTTTTATCAAGAAGCAATGAAATCACCACTAGAAGATCGTCCTTTCAAAATGATTTACACTAAATCTCATACAAGAGCCACTCCATACTTTATCGGAATAATAGCTGGATATATTTATTATAGATTCAAAGATAAGAATAAATATGTTAATAAAGTAAGTTAACTAACAGTTAACAATACATAATAATTAATGAAAACAAACAATTACAGGTACATTCTTATATAATTCTTGCAATATCAGTTATGATAATATTTGCATCATTCATTGGTAGTTTAATATTTTACAATCCTTATCATCATTATAACAAATACGAATCAGCAATTTATGCAGCTTTAGATCGACCGGCATTCGCTTTAGGCAGTGTTGGTATACTGTATGTGGCCAGTTATGGTAATTGTGGATTTATTTATAAGATTTTAAGTTGGAACATTTGGATACCATTAGGACGACTTGTTTATTGTATTTATCTAGTTCATGTCGGTATTCAATATTATACATTAGCAACGTTTGAAAGTTCTCGTATGTTCAATTATGTTCATCTTGTAAGTTGTTAATTGTGGATAATTTTCAATTTTATAGTTTTAATGTTTGTTTAAAAGGTCATCTGGTGTGTATCTGATTTCGTTTTATCGTTAATGATTGCATTGATCTTATATTTGATGATTGAAGCACCGTTTATGAGGATTTGTAAAGAGTTATTGCCGAAACCAAAAGCGAATCAAGACAAGAGTAATAGTAGACTGTAAGAAACAATACGGTTTTACTTCAATTATGTACTTTATTCTGGTTTTTGTTTAGGGATAGAAATGAGATTTTATTGTCAAGTCCCGTTACAGGATAGCACTTCTTTGTTCGTGTTGTAGTAATGTTAAATAAAAACAACATAAATTGATATTTAATTTTATTAATGTTATTACACTTTTTCATACATTTCTCAACTACTAACATGAATAATATCAGGGCATTATTGGTCGTTATTATATTATTTGTTAACAACAAAGCAACGGATTATAGGTGCTGATAGGCAATCAACTGTTGTGTAAGTTTTTATTTATTAATAAAATTATGTTGAAAAAAAAGAGTTTAGAATCACTGTTATAAAAAATATATTGATAAAATTATTATATTTTGTCTACTATTAAGGCTGTTCGATCACAATCTAACACTAATAGTTAATGATAATAAACGAACTTCTATAAAAGGATCAATTCAAAATCAAAATTTAAACAAACAGTCTTTATTCTTGACTAATTTTATGATTAGGTTTGAAGATATTTGCTAATTCATCAATTAATGTTTCATAACGGAAAGCAACTCTTATATCTGGTACATTTGTTCGTGATATATCATTACCGGCAACACCTTCTTTTGTATAATTCGGTCCTAACCAATATTGTTTGATTTTATGTGGAAAACCGGACATCAATACACTATTTCTAGCTAATTCACACATATCACAACTAGACAATTTCCATACTTGTGCAGCAATACTATATTCTTCCATTAATGGTTCTTTTGTAAAATGGAATTGTAATGGATCATCTGTTGATAATGATACAACTAAACCTCTAGCTAAATATTCCGGTAATGGATTACGATGATAATTTAAAAATAAACTATTATTGGATAATGGTGACATAGCAATACCGATCTGTGCTAAATAATACAAATATTGTAGAACTGGTACTTTTCTTAATAATAAACCATGCGATATATTCTCTGATAACATATAACCACATACTAAATGTTGTACAGGACCAGCTTCACCACAATGCGGACGTAATACAAATGGATGTAGACCTCGTTCAACACGTAAATGATTTAAAACCGATAAATTTGCATACATATAATACAAATAATAAGCATAATTTGGATTTTCTGTATCATTCCAATTGATAGGTGCTGGCATATCTTTATCTAATAATGGATTCTTTTCCGGTTTACTTTCATCATCAACTGAATCAAAACCAATTACATATTCAAGGAAACGATGCAATTCCGGATGTGAAGATGGACGAGCTGTTACTTCAAATAATGGCAAAAAGATGTTGTCAATCATTTGTTGGAAATTATCCAATAATTTGTTCAATTTGAAAATATCACTATAAACAAAATACAATAAATAAAAACAAATACAACAACAATAACAACTTACAATAAACGTGGAATTTGAATTAACCAACGTACATTATGCGAATATACATTCGAATCAATTGCCCATTTAGCTAATTTATCCCATTCATCACGATTCTTACCATAAATACTCAAACGTAATTCGGCATTTTGATATTTTGATTCTTCTAAATCACTAGCAACTTCTTTGATAATACGTGCATAATATTTACCATTTAAATAATTATCAGTTTTAAGGAAAACTTCACGTAAACGACTCTCACCAATTGGATTATATTTAGCATTGAATTTATCAAAACGATGAAATGTATTACGATCAGCATGCACATCTAACATGTCCACAGTTAAATCGTATGTTGTTAAATTCATTGACTAATTGACATAATTGATTAATTAATTAATTTATTGATTATTGATTTAATTTTAAATTACCTGGAAGACTTCTTTTAATGTCATTGGTATACCATTATTAACAGTTACAATTTCATCAGCATGATTCTTTAATGTTTTCTTAATAAAACGTAATAAATGCTTTTGATTCATACAAGAGGCAGCATGAATATGTGTATCAACTTTTCTAATATTATAAAAATCACGATGTGGTACAGCTTTTTGGGATGCTAATTCACGTAATTCATTTAATAAAACATGTAATTGGAATTTCGATGATAAATAACTTAAACGACGATAACAAAATGATTTCCTATTTTTTATAAAAACAAATTAATTAATTAATTAATTAATTGCACAATTAATTATAAATTAAACTTACAAAGGTCCATCAGCTATCATATTACACATTAAATGCATATCGGTAATAAATGTATTTACATCTGGATATGGATAATCGCATGGTTTATTATTTTCTAAATCATCCTCATTTAGATAAACCTCATAGACACCATGACGTTGTTTAAAAACATGACCTGTATCAGGTATATCGGGTGCTTGCCATGGATA
Source organism: Lydus trimaculatus (assembly GCA_037414755.1). NCBI lineage: Eukaryota > Metazoa > Arthropoda > Insecta > Coleoptera > Meloidae > Lydus > Lydus trimaculatus. The sequence continues at coordinate 14,789 of JAZBGY010001698.1, forward strand.
ATGTGTTGGTGGATGGATACCATGCTCTATTGTGTTCAAATTGATTTTGTAAATTCAACAAAATGGTTGTTTTATATACTCAATGATAACACTGAAATTGTAACACCAAGAAGAGGTAGGAATTGTTCGACCAAAGTTGTCCGGAAATTTTAACTATTAAAATGTAGCAACTGATTAAAATTTTAAAGAAAAAGAGCAAAATATAACTATGGGTTAGTCCCCCTACTGGCTTCACACTCTTCTACCCTTTGTGGCATCGTTTCTATCAGATGATCGATTTCCTCTTGAGGTCTGCAGAAGTTGCAGCAAGTTCCTCAATCTCCTCCGCATAATGTCCCAAACATACTCGAAAGATCGGAGGGGCCATGGCAAGAGATTGACATTATCCTCTTCAAATTGGTCCATAGAACGTCGTGCAATATGACTGGACACGTTGGTCTTACAACTGCCCAAGAAGAGGAAGAATATGGGGTTCTATCACCTCATCCACATATCGCTGGGCGGTGATATTGCCTCGGAGGAATACCAAACAAGACCTACTCCCATGAGTTATAGGAACCCATACAATAATGCCCACAGTTTGGTGTACAGGCCTCGCAACAGAAAATTCAACGTTGCGTTTTCGCCTGACCCTCATAAATCCCCAAACAGAACCGGGATTCATCACTGAACTCCACTCTATGCCACTTTAGGTTCCAGTGTAGTCGTAACCTACACCATTCCAGTGTTGAGCTGTTAATGGTAACACAAGATGTGGCCGATACAATTGTAAGCCGCAACCTCTGATTCTGCGGTAAACCGTTCGAATGGTTACAAGACGGCCTTCGTTATCTAACCATTGATCGGCAATTGATCTGGAACTGGAGAATTGGTCTCTTGTTGCCACAAAACGAAGATAGCGGTCTTGCACCGCATTTGTTCTTCTTTGCTCCCCGGTTCCTCTTCAGCGACATTCTTAACCCTCCCTAGTCCATGTCTGATAACAACGCATGATGGATGGTGGATTGGTTCCGGTTAAGGCGATTTGCAATTTCTCTGAACGACAAACCAACAATCTCTGTCGAATTCGCTTAATTTTTTTAATTTGGTGGATAATTTCCACATTGACGCACAAAACAATAAAGAAAACAACAAAATTTTAAACAATGGCTATCTTTTAGTTGTTAAACGTTTTTGCCAAGTTTTGCCAAGAAATTCCTACCCTTTCTTGATGTTGCAATTATCCATGTCATTGAGTATATTTAGAAATTTGAAATGAATCAAGTTAGTTGGAGAAAGAGTTCCTAAATAGAGTGCAACATTATCACAATTTTTGCTTGTTAAAGTCAACTTCTACCAACGAAAACTTGCACAAATTCTTTGAAGGCTCATTAAACTTGACACGTGAAAATTGCACAAGTTATCCGAACTTGAAGGTGTGTTTATGTTATCAAACGAATTTAAACCAGAAAAATCTGGTAGTGTTGCGTTTTATATTTTAATGTTACAGTAGTTCAAAAAAATCATAGAATAACTTTATATCGTTGATGATAAATTAAAATAAACACAACTACTATAATAGAGATCGATATTGTGATAATCTCTAACAAAAAATCTATTTAGAAACTCAACAATATTAAACACAAATACAAACATACTAAACACAATTATTCATTAAATTTTAGTTACATTAATTGTGGACAAACACCGGTTCTGTGAGGTGTTATCATCAATTATAATTTGATTATATAGATGATATTCTATAGATATTTGTCAAATTAACATTTATATTGATTTACCTGCTGCTGTTTCATCATTATCATTTAAAATATCATTCAACATTACATCACTCAGCGAACGTGTCATTTGTTGTTCTTCTGATGATTGTAGATCAGCAACACCGTCTAATTACATGCAAATTTTAATTCACCTTTTATCTCATTCATTTGTCTCACATACAAAACATTAATTACAAATAGAGTCAAAAAAACATGCCCCACACACACCTCTTTTACAACAATTTAAAATACAAATTAAACCCGTTATTTACCTTCAATTGTTTGTTTATCATCATGTTGTACATTGCCTATTTTATCTGGATCTAAGAAACGATCAGCTGTATGTGAGAAACTTTGATGTGACCATTTCATATAACGTTTACGTATTTCTAATGCTTGTATTATAAGACGTGAAGCTCTTTCTAAATCTTCTAATGGAACCTTGACATAATATAGGTAGATAAAAATTAAATTAAAATAGAAAAAAAAAACAAAAGGCTTCTTCATATTATTAACCCAAAACTTACCCCACTTGTATCTTCACCAGATATTGAAACTCTTTGAAAATGCGGCACAAATAATTCATGTTCATCTATTAATCCACTATGATCTTGTTCTTCGGCAATATTCGATGGTTCATAATGACTACGTTTATCACCAAGAACTCTGGGGGGAAAATTTAAATAAAAATTAATCGATTTTTATAAAAATTAACTACAAAAAAACAACCCGCAATAAGATTCAAACGGATCACAATATATTTCATAATTGAAAAACATTTCCTTCTAGGATGATTCGGTAAAACACACCACCAATAAATACGACCTACCCTTAATAACTGTGTTATAAAAACGACTTATTAGCTTTAACTCACAACTACCCCCCGAATGTAACAATAACTACCTACTACTACTACCTCTACTACATCAAGGAAAAACCAATAAATAAAGTGGAATTATATGTTGACGTTGTTGTACACTGATAATTGTTTAATTGTTAATAATTATAATGAAGAATTCACTTACTTTACATTCAATTGTCGTTGTATAGCTAATTTCTTTTCAATTTGTTCAATGGGAAATTGGGGTACTTCATATGGGGCTGATATCTCATTAGTTAATTCACCTGAATTTGGATAATCTTGTGGTGAAATAAATGAAGGACTCTCATTTCCTGTGAATAAATCAAAATTTATAAAAATTAAAATTCCGCAATAATGAGAAAAACAAAAATTCAATTTTATAAGATGACCTTTTCGTACAACTCAATCTAAAAATAATTTTGTTATCACTATTTATTCGATCAAAAATAAGAATAAATCAACAATAATTCAAACTACATAGTAAGAAGAGAAAAACTACCCTTGGAATTGTCTTTGGAACCCCTTCTATCTTGTTGATAATCCATTGTTAATGATGATGAAGTGGAATTAAAGAACATTTTCTCACATTAATATCAATGAAACTAATAATATGTTGTGCAAGAATTCAACTAAAG